>LTAE01001191.1:0-60359 GCA_001647135.1 Pontederia paniculata | reverse complement strand
CACTAGATATCAACAATGTGCTTCGGACGTTCGAAATGTGTAATGGGCGTCTGAGGTTATCCTGATCCTTAAGTATCTTAACCATCTCATCTCTTCCTATTCTGAATCTCCCATATCTCGACTTAGAATAGATATCTAAAGAAAAATAAGTATTATTATGTATGTGTTGTGTAACACATTTAATTTACAACTTTATTAATCAGTGATACTTATATAGGTAAGTCACCAATAAGTCAAGTTGTTTTACTGAAATCCTAAGTCCAACATTCTAGGTTCTCTCTATAACATGTTCAGCCTATTTCCTTTCAGCAATTTGTGCAGTCAAGTGAGAGATCTTGGGTTTGGCTCACTAATTATAGTATCTGATCTAGAGGCAAACAGGTAAGGAATTTCAATCATGCCTCTGTACAGTCTCTAGTCTACATTCTCTCTTTTCTCATTATCACAATCCTTTCATGCATGAGAGTTTTGAAATCTTTACATATTTGGAAATTTGTGGATCCACAGATAATGTCATCCACATGAGTGTGCACGGCTAAGATAATATTCCTAAAATATTCTTAATAGAAGAATTTTACTTTTCCTTTTAAAAATTCTTTTCAAGGAGTAGTAAGCAAGGCTTTAGCAGCTTGCTTAGGGGATTGAAGCCTATGATATGGGTACTTGAGCTCCTCATCCATTTTGACAATCTAACTAAGTTTGATTTTCCTGAGTTGGGAGTCTCTCTTCTTATAGGTTAGCTCATCTTGGTTCTGATTATTCTAATGTTCTTCTCTTATGAGCTTTATCCCTCTAGATTGATTACTGGAATTTATTTGAGTATCCTAGAAAAGATGTATCGTTACTCTTTTCATCAGATTTCTCTTAACTTTGTCTCTAATTCTCAGACCAACCCAATTACACCCAGTAACTTTATAATATAAGATGTTTGGTCTTTTACCATTCATCATTCCAAATAGGTTTTCTTTTATAGGGATATAATCAACCCTTTCTTCTGAATCATCTCAGAAGGTGTTGACTGCTTCTGCTCAAGAATATTTGGCCAGCTTGTTCTAACTAAGCAGGGTCCTAGTTATTTTAATTTAGATCTAATATTCCTCTCAGCTACTCCATTTTTCTATGGAGTTCTTGTTGTTGAGAGTTTGATAAAGAACACATACACATTTTATGCCTAAATCCCAAATGCAAAATTTGTTAATATTTTCACATGTTGAGCACTGGTTTTGTTCAAGTCTAACAATGTAGTTTTTGTCACATATTTTACTGAAATTTAACAAGTCAAGTTTTAAATTTTCTATCAGCATTATATTTCTTCTAACTACATTTTAGGTTCTTAGAGTTACCTTTATCAAGAACTTTCCCTTGATCAATATCCCGCAAGATTTGCTTTGCCACTGAATGTCCTTATTCTGCTCAAGATGTTCTATTCATCCCTCATCATATGTCTTGAGCAGTTTCTGTTGAAGTATCATCTTGTTGATTTCAGTTGGCATCTTGTAAGAACAGCATACAATTTTGTATTTGGTACACAAGATGCTTTGGGTCCAAAGGTGTTAGTGTTAAGAGTTCCTTTAGGAACCCAGATTTGTTTAACCTTGGGGAATGTATGCTTCCTAGTTTTGCAGTTAAAAAACTACAGTGTCCTAATTTGTTACAGCAGTAGCATATACCATTCCTAACATGCATTTTTCTATAGTTTAGATGAGAATAGTTATTTCTTTTTTCCATTTTCATACCATGTGCATTTCTGTGAGTGTACAGATTTCTGGTTTTAACATAATTGTTGCTTACATTAATAGGAGTGATGTAGGAGTGTGAGTGTACATAGCCATTTCTAAGAGCATGCATGTAAACAGGTTTAGTGTTTTTATGATACATGAATGCATAATTCTTGTGCTTTGCGTTAATGTCAGAATGTCTATTTCTAGCACTCACATTTTCGTTAGATGGCAATTTAGTATTCTTATCTTCAATAACACATTTAGAGTTTGTAGTAGTTTTGACTTCATTCAAACTTGTGGAGGTGCTGGGTGAATTTGGGTCAAAGCAATGTGAAGCTTTTATGAAACTTGTTGTTCCGGTTACATTATTACTAAAAGAATCAAAGCCTAACCCTTTCTTATTTGAAGGACTTTTATGTTGAGACAGTATAACATCCAGCATCTTTCCACCATAGGAGAAAGTTTCAAAACTATTTTTGATTTTTTTCCAATTCTAATTTCAGAGAACTGATGGTATTGACATGTTCTTCTAGTTTATCATTGGATGTCAATTCTTTGGCATTCAGTTTAGAAATTTATTTTTTTGACTTACTAATTATTTCTTTCAGATTATTGTTTTCTGAAATAAGACTATCATTTTTCCTTTTCAGAATAGAATATGTTCTAATCATAGTATTAAATTCTTTATGTATGTCAAAAACAATATTCTCTTCATATTCATCACTATCATTATCACTATTATTTGTATAAGAAGAAGATACCTCATCGTTTACCATGAGACAGAGCAAAGCTTCTTCTTCATTTTCTAAAGATGCCCTTTCAGCTTCACTATCCTCATCACTTGAATCATCCCAAGTGACTTTAAATGCCTTCTTCTTCTTGTAATCTGAGGAGCTCTTCCCTTTGTTCCGTGTATTCAGTGAAGGACACTCGTTCTTGTAGTGACCCACCTTGTTGCATTCATAGCACTTCACCTTCGACTTATCAGTTGGCTCTCTCTTCTGAAATTCTCTTTCCCTCTGAGAAATCTTCATGAATTTTTTGAATTTTTTAGCATACAAGGTCAGCTTCTCCTCACTGAAGTTTGTATCACTCTCCTCGGAATCTTCATCTTCATCATCTCTCTCAATCTTCTTAGACTTCAGAGCTAAAGACTTCTTTCTTGTGCTTGCCTCTTCTCTCTCTTCTTCAAGTGACATCTCATAGGTCAACAGAGATCCTACGAGGTCATCAAAATCGAGCTTGTTCAAATCTTGTTGTCCCTCAACCACAGTCCTCTTCATGTGCCATTTCGGTGTTAAGGACCTGAGGAACTTTTTCACTTTTTTCTCATTAGATCTTGGGTCGCTCAATGCGGCTAACCCATTAACAATGTCATTAAAATGAATAAGCATGTTGTTTATAGATTCATCATGTTTCATTTTAAAAGAATCATATTGATGGTTTAAGATATTTAGTTTAGACTCCTTAACTTTTTCGGTTCCTTCATGCGTAATTACAAGTTTCTTCCAGTTTACATTTTCAATCTTACATGAAGATATTCTGTTGAATTTTGTTTGATCTAATGCACAGTAAAAAATATTCTTGGCTTTCCAATCTAACTTAATTAAATTTTTAGTGTCAGCATCTAATTCATTATTAGGAATAGGAGTATATACACCATTTACTAGTCTAATGAGCATATCAAAGCCATTTTTAGTGACATCCCAAATGTCACTGTCCAAGGAGCGTACATAAGCTTGCAATCTAATCTTCCAATAAGAGAAGTTAGATGCATTAAACAGAGGTGGTCTAGAAGTATAATGTTCCTCGCCGAGGGTAAAACTAGTTGATGCCATTTACACTCTAGATAGTTAAATCTATACGTGATTTGTATGTAGTTACATATTTGTGAGTGATCTATGCTCTGATACCAATTGTAGGTTCTGGATGGCACCAAGAGGGGGGGTGAATTGGTGTATTAAAACTTCTTCTGAGTTTATCTATTAGAATGAGTTAGTTATATTAGCGTAAGCATACATATGTAAATATAAACAAGTAGAAGCGAAGAGCAAAGAAAACAAACGAGCAAGCAAACACGAGGTTTGTTGACGAAGTTCGGCCAAACTCCTAGCCTACGTTCCCGCTCCGGTCTTCTCAAACTCGAGATCTCCGAGATTACTAAGCTCCTTCTTCAAGGGAGAAGGCTCCATTACAAATTCTCCTTTTTGCTCTATAGGACAAGGAGACAACCTCTTACAGTTCGCTCACGAACTCTCATTCCCTTCTATCTTGGATTCTTCACTCGAATCGCAGAAGGGGAACTAAGGTTATTTCTGCTCAAGCTCTCAGTAGCCAATTTGCTAAAGTTTTGACAAAGTTACTTCCAAGACTCTTGGGATTACAATATATACTCTGCACTAACGACCTAATTCCCTCACTCAAAAAATTAGCCGTTAATGCAAGTACAGTACCTTCACCTACCCCTCGGTCACCCACTGCTCCTGCCTCGATCGACCGCTGCTCTGGTGAAGTCTCCACTTTAATTGTCGTCTGGTGCATCGGTCGTCCACCGCTCACCCTCGGACGTCTGCAGTTCAAACGCTGAAGCTTTTGTCCCTCAATCAAGCTCCTTCGGTCGTCCACCAATCCTTTGGCCACCCGATCTTGACGTGAGTTTCCTTCTTCAATTGATCTCTGGTTGTCCACTGATTCCACTTCAGCTTCCTCGGACGTCCACTCTCCAATTGAAGAATGCGGTCAAGTTCCTTCAATCGCCCACGTTTCATCTTCGGTTAACCGATCTTTACCTCCTCCAGCTTTCACTCATCTCTGGTCGTCCGCTGACTCGAGTGAAGCCATCTGTCAAGCTCTTTCGGTCATCCGCCAATCCTTTGGCCGATCGATCTTGACCTTGTTCCTCCGTCTTCAACTGCTCTGGTCGCCCGTTGATTGCACCTCAATCACCCGGATGTCCAATCCTGGAGTTGAAGACACCTGTCAAGCTCCTTCAGTCACCCACTGCTCCTGCGATCGCCCGACTTGACACTGCACCACCTCCTTCAACTACTCTGGTTGCCCGTTGATTGCACCTCAATCACTCGGACGTCCACTTTTGGAGTTGAAGGCCTTCGTCAAGATCCTTCGGTCATCCGCTCTTCACCTCCGGTCGACCGACTTAACTTGTGCCATAACCTAAATCCTTCGGTCGTCCACGACTCCTCCTTGTGGATACTTCGGGCGTCCGCTCATTCCACATTGAGATCCTCGGACGTTCGCTCCCTCTTTTGTCAGTGCTTTGGCCGTCCGCTCTCTTCCCAATGAGATCCTCGGACGTCTGCCAAAACTTCCTCTGACAAACTTCTGACGCTCGCTCATTTCCGCTGAAATCTCCGGACGTCCTTTCCTCCTTTTGACATTCTTCAAACGTCCTCTGACAGCTCGTCAAATTCCTTGGACATCCACTCTTCTCCTGCCAGATACCCTGGTCGATCGCTGCTTTGTCTCTTCAGCCCTCGGACGACCTCTGACTCCTCATCGGTCGTCCGCTCATCCTGCGGTCGTCCGATCTTCTGCCTCCATCAGCTCTGACAAACTCCTGGTCGTCTGCTTGTCTTCTCACCAAGAACTCGGACAACCCTTGTCTTCACCTGATATCCATCGGTCGTCCGCACGCCACCTTCGGTCGATCGATCTTCAACTTGTCATCTGCTTTGGTCATCCGCTTCTCCTACACATGAGCCTTCGGATGTCCACTCCATCCTTGGCAATCTCCCGGTCGTCCATTGTCTTCATTCTGAAACCTCTGGACGTCCATTGCCTTCAACCTCAGATCTTCGGTCGTCCTCTCTTCAACATCGGACGACCTCTCCTTCGCTTAGCCAAGAGCCTTCTTCGACTAAGTCTCTTCACTCAGCGTCCACTTCTCCTTGGGCCACCCGTTCTCCATCCTCTTGTTGTTTGCTTGAAACCGTCGGTCACCCACTGTTCTTTATCGGGCGACCTTTCCCGTTCAGCCTTTGTCTTCGGTCGTCCTCTCTATATGTTTGGTCGACCGCTCAGCCTTTGACTCCTCTTCAAGACATTTGCCTTCAATGTTGGTCAACCACTTCATATGCTTAGGACGATCTCTACACATATAGGGTTCTTCTGATATGTCTTCTGTGTGCATAGGTCGTCCGTTCTTCAACTTCGATCGACCTATCTTGCTCTGATCATTAATAGTCTGTCTTTCAGAAATCAGCTCAAAAAGTTTATCAGTCCAGACTAAGTTCCCTCACAAATTTGTGATCATCAAACAATCTCGGGATCCTAGATTCAACAGCTGGAGGATTGTGTTTTCAGAATAGGGGTGTCTACGGGCATTGTAGATTATGTTGTAGGGGGATGTATGCGTCGTGATGCTGGAATTGAGGTTGGGGAGTCGGTAGTGGTTCGGTGGTGGCCGGCGACTAGGGGGTGTTTTGTAGACATCAGGTGGGTGGTCAGGGCTTTGAGGTATGGTCGGGGCCGACAAGGGGAATGTTAGGAGTTTATGAGTTGGAGCGGCAGATGGTGTCGCGAATGGTGGCATTGCAGATGGTGGTGGTGCAGTTGGTGGCAACTCGTCGGAGCCCGAGGAGGAACCCAAAGAGGGTGCAAGGGGTCGCTTGCTCGGAGGTATCCCGACACGCTTGATGACTACGACTTTCTACCGGAATGATGGAGAGGAAGGTGGTTGTGGGGGGTGAGTTGGTGCAGATGGGGAAACCGACGACGTGGATACGACTGGGGTGCTGCCCTCTCCTCCACAAGTGATTGGATTCGTCGACGAGCACCCTGCATATCCCTTCTTCGATTTCGAACGCCAGGTGCGGCCTGTAGATTGTCCTCTGGTGGCCACCATTAGCTCTTTATCGCTGCCTTGGAGGAAGCCGGTGGTGGAAGATGGAGGGTCGGCTGTTAGGGTTAATGGAGATATGGGGTAACGTGGAGATGGTGGTGTGTTCGAGGAGTCGCCGTACTGATAGTGGGATGTGAGGAGTGGGTGTTCAAAAGAACATAGAGAGAAGTATGCAACGATCGTGTCATGGCAAGCTGGGGTCCACTTTGCCATCTGAGCGGTATCTTTAATTGAACAGGAAACAACAAAGCTCCCTGTCCTGTAGCGGAATGATGCTGGAAACATGCCCCCTTTCGAATTCCGAGAGAAACATTCACATGCCCCCATTCGTTTTCTATGGTCAAAAGAAACAAAAACAGAAAATTATTAAGGTTAAAAGTAAATCTGGGTTGCCTCCCAGTGAGCGCCCTTGTTTAACGTCCTTGGGCTAGACATAGTGTTGTCCAAGTTAATGTGTTCTACAGGGGTTCATCTAAGGTGATGCAAATCGGTGATTCTAGAGGTGGAGCTTCATGGTATAATTTTATCCATTGCCCATTCACTCTGAAAGGTTCTCCCTGCCTATTTATGAGTTCGACAGCACCCGAGGGAAGTAATCTAGTGATTGTAAAGGGGGTGGACCATTTTGATTTAAGTTTTCCTTAGAAAAACTTTAATCTCGAATTGAACAAGAGCACTTTATCACCAACTTTGAACATCCATTTCTGAATTCGTGCATCATGTCATCTCTTAGTCTTTTCTTTGTAAATTCTCGATTTCTCGTAAGCAGCAGCTATCAAGTTTTCAAGTTCATGAAGCTGAATTCGTCGATGTTCATTAACATCCCCTAAGTCAAAATTCAAATATTTGGTTGCCCAAAGAGCTTTGTGTTCTAATTCGACCGGTAGATGGCATGACTTCCCATACACTAATCTGAATGGGGTGGCACCTAAGGAAGTTTTAAATGTTGTCTTGTATGCCCAAAGACCCTCACTCAATTTAGAGCTCCAGTCCTTTCTTGAAGTGGCGACTACTTTCTCCAGAATAGACTTAATCTGTCGGTTGCTAACCTCCACCTGCCCACAGGTCTGAGGATGGTAGGGGGTAGCTATCCTATGAGTGATCTCATACTTCCTTAATAGAGTTTCAAAACTTCTTTCAATGAAGTGTTTGCCTCCATCACTAATAATTACCCTTGGCATTCCAAATCTCGGGAAGATGGTCCTTCTGAAGAAGTTCTGTAAGTTTGAGAATCATATCTGACTGTGGGGATGGCCTCGACCCATTTGGTCATGTAATCTATAGCCAACAATATGTACTTGTAGTTGCCAGAATTTGGAAATGGACCCATAAAATCTACTCCCCATATGTCAAATGGCTCGACTGATAAAATCCCAATTTGAGGCAGCTATTGTCTCTTAGATGTAGATCCCACCCTTTGGCATCTGTCACATGACAAAACATATTGATGAACGTCTTTAAAGAGTGTGGGCCAATAAAAACCAGCCTGTAGTATTTTTGTAGTTGTTCTCTAGGTACCACTGTGTCCTCCATGAGCAGTTGTATGATATTCAGCAATAATCTGAATTGTTTTATCATTTGGAATACACCTGCGCATGATTCCATCTGGACATTCCTTAAACAATAGAGGTTCATCCCAGAAGTAGTGCATTGCTTCTGCCAAGAATTTTGCTCTTTGGTGTTAGTTCAGATCTTGAGGCAGAATACCCCCTACCAGGTAGTTGGCAATGTCTGCATACTATGGATTCTCTTTGATTGAGATGACTAGGAGATGCTTGTCTGAAAAAGTCTCTTTAATATCTGGTAAATCAGTCCAAGTTGGGGGTAGATGTTGTAGCCTTGATAGATGGTCTGCAACTTGATTTTCAATGTCAATTCTATCTTTGATCTCAATGTCGAATTCCTGTAGCAGTAATATCCATGTGATCAACCTGGGTTTGGCCTCTTTTTTTGTAAATAAATGTCTGATTGCTGAATGGTTTGTGTGTACAATCACTTTGGAACCAATTAGATATTGCCTGAATTTCTCCATGCATAAACTACAGCTAGTAATTCCTTTTCAGTAGTTGTGTAATTTTATTGAGTTTGATCCAAGGTTCTGCCAGCATAACTTATCACATGATGCATCTTCTCTTTCTTCTGTCCCAACACAGCACCCACCGCATTATCACTCGCATCACACATGATTTCAAAGGGAACGGACAAATCTGGAGGTTGCATAATTGGGGTTGAGGTAAAGGCAGCTTTGATTTGGTTGAAGGCTTGAAGACAAAGATCATCAAATTTGAATTCCATGTCTTTTTGTAGCAATTCTGTGAGTGGTCTAGCTACCTTTGAAAAATCCTTTATGAACCTTCTATATAACCCAGCATGCCCCAAGAAGCTTCTTATTCCCTTTACAGTCGTGGGTGGGATAGATGAGAGATGACATCAATTTTGGCTGGGTCTACCTCAATTCCTTTATCAGAGATGACATGGCCCAGCATTACACCTTGTTGCACCATGAAGTGGCATTTTCCAATTAAGGACAAGATTAACCTCTTGGCATCTGCACAAAACTCGCTCCAAATTTGTTAGATAACAGGAATAGGAGGATCCATAGACTGAAAAATCATCCATAAACACCTCCATAATAGTTTCTATGAAATCAGAAAAAATGGATGTCATGCATCTTTGGAAAGTAGTTGGGGAATTGCACAAACCAAAAGGCATTCTTCTATAAGCAAAAGTACCATAAAGGCAGGTGAAAGTAGTTTTTTCTTGGTCGGCTGGATGAATTGGAATTTGAAGAAAACTAGAAAAACCATCAAGGTAACAAAAGTATTTATGTTTAGCGAGTCTCGCGAGCATTTGGTCAATGAAAGGAAGTGAAAAGTGGTCTTTCTTAGTCACTCTATTCAGCTTTCTAAAATCCACACACATCCTCCATCCATTAGTCACTCGAATCGAAATATTTTCACCCTTGTCATTTTGTAATACTGTCAAACCTCCCTTTTTTGGTACAAATTGAATAGGGCTAACCAGGGCTGTTTGAAATGGGATAGATCATACTCAAGTCTAAGAGTTTCAGAATCTCTTTTTTCACTACATCTTGTAGATTTGGGTTTAACCTTCTTTGACACTCTCTAGAGGGCTTGGTATTATCTTCCACATTAATCCTATGCATGCATAAAGATAGACTCAACCCTCTAATGTCACTCATCGAATACACAATGGATTTTATATATTTTCTAAGGACATCTAAGAGCTAGTATGTTTGAACAGGATCTAGGGATGAGTTCAGAATCACTGGATACGTGGAGTTTGGGCCAAGGAATTCATACCTGAGGGTAGAAGGAAGTGATTTCATCTCTACCTGTGGTGCAGACTTGGAATCATCCGATGAGAGAACTGTCATTTCTGAAATGAGGCAAGTTGTTTCAGAAATGACTTCTTCAGAGTTTTCGGATCCTGGCTGTAGTTGGGTGTCCCCATCTGATTGTCTTTCAGCAATGTCCATGTCCATTGCTTCCATCTCAGCAAGGACTCCTCTATTTAAACTCCTCATTTCGATGATAGCAGAAACTTCTTGTATGGCTTCATCCAGCATCTCTTCTGCTTCATTGATAGTTTCCTATCTTGATGTAGCTTTCATCGTCAGGCCAGATTGAACTCTATTTTATCATCTCCCAATTGGAATGATAGTTTGTCATGTCGCACATCAATCATGGCTCCTATTGTTGCCAAAAAGGGCCTGCCTAAGATCAATTGAGTATTTATGTCCTCCTCCATATCTAAGACCACAAAGTGAGCTGGTATATAAAACTTCCCTATTCACACTGGTATATCTTCAAGTATGCCCAAGAGGTATTTCACTGACCTATCAACTAGCTGCAGGGTCATATTAGTGGGTTTTAGATCGCCTACATTCAATTCCTAGCACAAAGATAGGGGTATTAGGCTAACACTTGCCCTGAGGTCACATAAAGCCCTACTGACATGCAAGTTTCCTATGTCACATGGTACTGAGAAACTTCTTGGATCTTTAAGTTTTGGAATAAACTTCCTTTGAATAACTGCACTAGCCTCTTCTCTCAGAGTCACTGTCTCGTGCACATCTATTCTTCTCTTCTTTGATAAAATACTTTCAGAAACTTAGAATAAGCAAGCATTCGTTGTAGTGCTTCGACAAATGGCACATTCAAATGCAATTTTCTCAGGATGTCTAAAAAACTTGTGAACTGTTGATCATTTTGAACTTTCATCAATCTTTGAGGAAAAGGTAAAATGCTTAAGTCTATAGGTTTACTCTCGGTGCACTTTTCCTTGGATATATCTGTCATAACCTGTTTCGGTTCATGAGCTTCAAGTAACACTTCTGAATTCATTTTTTGTGAACAGGTTGTTTCAGACTCTTCCGGAATGGTATCTATAGTTTTTGATGATGACTCCAGCTGTTTTCCACTTCGAAGGATTACTACTTGACAATGCTCTTTGGGATTAGACTCTGGCTGTCCAAAAACATTCTAGGTGGTCTAGAGATTTGGTTAGTTTTTTTAGCAATCTGATTCTCTAGGATTTTATTATGAGCAGCTAGTCCTTCCATCTACAACGACATTTTTCTGTTGAATTTTTCTTGTTGCCTCTTATTTTCTTCTTGCTGCTTCATCATATTCTCAAGCATAATCTCCAAGTTAGACTTTTATTGAGTAGGAACTGCCTGTTGTGGTTGCATGATAGGTGGTGGCAGGTATCTTTGTGGGTTTGCCTGAGGTGGTGGCAACTGTACATTTGTCTTGTAGGACTGAGTTTGTCCTTGGGGTTGCTGGAAATGTTGTCCTTTATAGGATAAGTTGGGATGTATCTTGATCCAAAGGGGCCTTGTTGATATTGTTAGTTACAAGATTATGGATTCCTATTCCTCGATTGTTGATTGTGACCATGAGGTATTAACGCATTCATTTGTTCTTCAGGATCTTCTTGTACATTATATCCTAGGGAACTGCAGTTCAAGGTCATGTGGTCTGGTGATCCACATTTGTCACACCAAGTGGGGTAACTTGATTGTAGCAAGAGGCAGCTTCAGTAGCAAATACTCCCAATTTAAATATGTTGTTGTTTTGATTTTTAGTACTTTTTTCAGTGGCCTTTTGAACCATTTCTTCAAGTTTAGCTGAAATCTAGTCCCAACCCTCAATTTCTGAACTGGTGCTTGCTTGGGATTTCTATCTATTCGTCTTGTCTTGCATCCAATTGTGGTTATTCATGGAGACCTCCTCAGTGAGTCTGTAACCTTCATCAGTATTCTTTGCCATGAATCTGCCCCCAGCTGCTGAGTCTAGGGAGCTCTTGCTAGTAGGAGCTAGTCCACTATAGAAAGTCTGAACCACCATCCATTTCTGAAATTCATGATGAGGGCAGCTTCTCAGCATGTCTTTAAATCTCTCCCAAGCCTCATAGATAGTTTCATTCTCCTACTGTGGAAAGGATGTAATCTGATTCCTCATTGTTACTATCTTTCCAGGAAGGAAGAATCTTGATAGAAAAGCAGCCACCAGTTCATCCCAAGTTCTAATTGTCTCAAGTTCAATTGACCTCAACAGGTTTTAGCTCGGTCTCTTAAGGAAAATGGGAATAATCTGAGCCTAATTGCATCAGTTGACACATCATTGCATTCGAATGTATCACATATCTCTAGGAATGTAATCAAGTGTTGATTAGGGTTTTTCGTGGGCAATCCCCCAAACTGATTATGTCCAAGCACCGCAATGAGAGCTAGGTTCAGCTGGAAATTGTTTGCATTAACAGTTGGCCTAGCTATGCCTGAATGCAATCCAATAGTTATGGGAGTACAGAACTCTTGCAAAGGTCTATTTGCATCAGGGTTTGCCATTTCAATCTGTTGTCTAGTCATCTGAGCTCTTCTTCTCAATTCTCTTTGTGTCCTTCTTCTTATCCTGAAATTTCTCTCCACTTCAGGATCAAAGTTTCTCAAATCGTCTTCTGCACTACTAGAGCTTGGCATACACAGTTAGAGATAAGTGCAATATATATTAATAATCTGGAAAACTAAGGTTAAGCAAAAATAAAAAATAACTAATTAAAAAAAGAAGAAAAAGAAATCATATTAAAAGGAAAAAATGAGTTTTAAACAAAATGATATTTGGATATAAACAATGATAGCGAATGATTCAATTCGGTACCAAAAAAAGAATTGAATGTGAGAAATCAAAATTTTCCCGAAAACGACGCCAAAAACTTGATGAGGTAAAATTCGTATGTTCGAAAATGAAGGTGGTACCAGGTTTTCTGGACCTGGGGGCACCTAGACAAAAAATAGGATATCAACAAGTTTTAAAAATTAACCTAAACACACAACTCAAATCGCAAGTATACGGTTATCCTTGTAGTATTTTAGGGTCGAATCCACAGAGAAATCAGAATTTCACAATGCAATCACTCTACTTTACCACGAACCGAAATCAAGGAGAAATATCTTTTGTGCAAAAATTTATGTAGACTAAGACTAAAATCTGAAAAGAAAGGTAAAGTAAATATTTTTCAGATTTTAGATAGGTAAAAACAAAACCAATCTGAAATGGAAATCAAATCACTCGAATAGGGAAAACAGTCGGGAACATGGGAATCATTTATGAATCCTACTTGCTAATGAACACATGGAACTCAAATAAAGTTGACTTGAGACATTAAGTAATCAAACCTAGCTACTCTCGCAGTCAAGGCTTGAACTTAAATCCCTAGAGGCTTCTTACATGCAATCTCTCGATGCTATGGATAACCCCTCTCCAATCAACCCTAAATACTCAAGGAACCTCTCGGCCTCACACAAATACCCTAGACAAAAGGGTTATCCCTCTCGGTCTCAACCCCTTATCAAAGGATATGAATGAAATTCCAACTACAAGATAACAAAGATAAGAACTAGCTATTACTTCCCTTCAATAGAGCAAGTTCTCTCTCTCGGTCTCAACCTTCCACCAAAGAGAATAACAGCAAATAGCTCATAACATTAAATCCAATCACATACACAATATCTAGAATGTGAACTACACATTAATTCTACTCAATGGGGAAGGTTCTCCATCTCGGTCTCAACCTTCCAACAAACATAAGGCAACGAGTAGCTCTCCACATCAAAGCACCCACATGCAAAGTATCACGAATATGATATACACATTACTCTTACCCAATGGAGAAAGTTTTCCCTCTCGATCTCAACCCTCCACTAAAGATAGAGCAATAAGAAGCTCACAACATCAAAGCACACACATACAAAGTATCATAGGTGAGGATTGCACTCTATATCACCTCAATAGAATGGGTTCTCCCTCTCGGTCTCAACCCTCCAAGGAGTAGATATTGAGCATTCCACAACATCAAAATAAGCACACATACAAAGCATACGATGCAAAGAAAAGATTGGAAAGTCGAATAGAAACATATGCATTAGAAGATAAGTTCATATAGCAAGTAGTTTTCTCAAATCATCCCATGTCGAGGCCTAATCGTTTAGCTTAAAACAGCCATCAAATATATTACAAACATCATCATACACGATTTCATCTTCGGAAAATTAATACAACAGAAATTGTTAAGCATAAAACCAATGATACTCGAATCCGACATGAAAACTTCCCTTCCTCAGCTCTAGTTCTTCTCCCTACCGCAATGGCGGTTCCACTCGATTGCTTCCTTTCCGGATGCATCACGGAGCCCCCTTCTCTTCCTTCATTTTGCCCTTTTATCCTCCTCCTCTTGTCTGATTCTTGAATGCCACTTGTCACCTTCACAGTCCTGCCAATATTCCCTGAAAATTGCTCAGGAACCTTTCTCATTTGGACACAAAGATGGCAGAGGAACCTGCAGATTCTATTTCATGTTTTGTGTTTTGTCTTCTAGCGGCTTTTGATAGGTAGTGGCAACAGGTACCCCCGGGTCCGGTCTTCAGCACAGGTGCCCCCATGTATAGCTTCCAACACACATGTTACTAGTTCTTGGATAAATATCGGCAAGAAAAATCAGGCATAAATTATTCAAATCTTTACTAGAAATGGTCATTAGGGTGAAATGTGTATTAAAGTCCAGGGAATTTCAAATAATGCAAAAGACATAAAATGGTGTGGCAATGTATGTAAATAATGTGTAGTTTCGTAAAAAAGTATAATTTTTGCAAAGAAAAATAGAAAGTAAATTCTCTGTCATCAATAGGTTAAGTCCTAAGGAGGTTATGATGAATTTAATTATTAGGTGATATGAATTTATTATGATGAGAAAAAAATTTGTATGCATTTTTGGATTTGATTGTTCAGCAAATGATAAATATTGAGGATTAATTATGATAAAAAATTTATGGCATATGTCCTGATTATATATCAAGTATTTGCTTTCGCATTGGCATGTACATAATGTTGATCAGTGGATTGGTCAAAGTCAAATTAAAGAAGTAAGTTGATAGCGTCTTCAATTATATATTTTGTCAAGTGGCGGGATATGAATTTGTGAACATTACATATATAGATATAGATTTCAGAGTGGTTACCTCGGAAATTTAAACAAATTTGACCTCATTACTTGGAATTTTACCTTTTCGACTTGTGAGTCTAGCAGATAATTTCATTGTTGCTTCATGCCGACAGACTAGATGGAAATGGTAACCCAAGTGTACAGTAAAGAATAACCACCCACTCAGATGTTTAGGAGACAATTTTTTTTTAAACTTTGATGTTCATAATATTTTTTAATATTTAGCTAATTTAGTTCCCAATTGAATAATGCAAAAGTCTATGTACGCTCAAATTCATCCGGCAAGAACTAGATGACAATTTTAATTTCCTATCTTAGAATTTTCAGTATTTGATTTTGACCCTGCAAACAAATATGTTGTGTAGAGACTGGAACTTTTTAAACGAAAGAAAGATATGTTATAGGGATGCGTCCAAGATCCATCACCATTCACCAAACCGTGCATGGTGCAGAATTCCCAGAGCTCTAGTCAATGGCCATCAAATCAACGAGGCAGGCAGCCATGACCTCCAGTACTGTCTTCATGCCTTCCTTTTTATAGGCCAAATTTGAATAACTGACAAAAAAAAAAGAAAACACAGCTGAATGTATTCGACCGAAGAAAATTTGAGCATTTTTTACCGTTTGCAAGCATAAAAATCATCTACTGGTAAAATGACCATATAATAAATTGAGGAGATTATAAGATGGTGCATCCTTTCAAAATTGGTCAAAAGCACAAGTTTGTCCAAAGTTCGGCAAGTAGTCGCCGCAAAGTTTGTTCTCTAAAAATATTCAATATAAATAAAGAAAAAGATGGCCATTAACCTAGCCAATAACAGATTGGATATAATTATACTTCATTTTTAAAATGAATCCAAAATGAAAAAAAAAATTAGTTTGAATGGAGTATGTGCCAACCATCTCTAATTGAACTGATTCGGAGATTTTTATTTTTTTATTTTTGTAGAAGCCATAGTTTCGTTTTTAAGTGAAATGATGTATTTCTAATTTAGTTTGTGAAACTCCATGTTAACATTGCTCTCAAGATCTACTGATCCAGCAGCAATTGCATCACAACTTCAAATAAAGTTTAATAATGCCAAACTGATTAAGCAATTGTTCGTTAGTGACAGGATTATAGAGAAGACGTTTGCAGTGATTAATATAAAAATAAAAAATGTTTTGAGATATTAAATTTAAGTTTTCATAAACTATGGATGGAATTATGTTTCCCGCAACAAGTATTATTTAAAAACAATTTGAAAGATTTTTTTTCAAATTATAAAAGAAGACCCATTATCTGATATAAGAAAGGAAAAAATAAAAAATAAAAAATAAAAAAAAATATAAAAGTCGAAAATTAAATTCGAGACCTCATCATACTTAACTCTAAAGATGAACTATTACATTATGCCCTTATTTTTATTTAAAAAAATGAACTTGTTCACTCCTATCATTCTTTTTTTTTCTCCTTATACTATTATTGAGGAGGTTATAAAAAAATATAAAAAATAAAAGGCGATAATATTTTATTGAGTATTATATAAATTAATACCATCTGACTGCAACTTGAAGGTGATCGTTGTATAGTGTATCTTTAGGAAAAAATTGGATTGTCCAATGTCTCTCGTTAAATAATTCGACGGATGATATAGAAAGATATAAGTTGAATGTCTTGAAAGTAAACTATTATTGTAACACCTCGGACCCGAAGGGAGAACGGATACTGGGTCAGAGAATAAAGGGTTATGTTGCACCCCATGTCAGCACTAGTCGATTAGCTGAAGAAAACGGATCGTGTCCATTGAGGACATTAACTGTATTCTGACCATGTGATAGAGTTCGGTTACAAGTAAATTAGGATTTTTAATGTAGGATCTAGATGGCACCAAGAGGAGGATGAATTGGTGTATAAAATTTTTGCTATTTTGTTATGCTATATTTGTTTGAATGTGTTTAGCGAAAGCATATAAATTCTAAAATAATAAGTTAAAATGAGAAAGAGAGCAAGAGAAAACAAACAACCACACAAACGCAAGGTTTATTGACGAGGTTCGGTCGAACTCCTGGCCTACGTCCCCGCTCCAATCTTCTCGCACCGAGATCTCCGGAGATCACTATTTCCTTTCTTCAAGGGTGAAGGCTCTCTTACAACTTCTTCTTTCTTGCACGAGGACAAGGAGATAACCTCTTACAAATCTCAAGAACTCTTGGTCTCTTATATCCTGTATTCTTCACTCGAATCACAGAAGGGGAACTAAGGCTTTCTATCACTCAAAGCACTCGCTCAGTATTTTGCCAAAGTTACTTCCCAAGACTCTTGGGATTTACAATATATACTCTGCACTAAAGACCTAATTCTCTCTCCCAGAAAATTAGTCGTTAATGCAATTACAGTACCNTCTTCTTCTTCTTCTTCTTCTTCTTCTTCTTCTTCTTCTTCTTCTTCTTCTTCTTCTTCTTCTTCTTCTTCTTCTTCTTCTTCTTCTTCTTCTTCTTCTTCTTCTTCTTCTTCTTCTTCTTCTTCTTCTTCTTCTTCTTCTTCTTCTTCTTCTTCTTCTTCTTCTTCTTCTTCTTCTTCTTCTTCTTCTTCTTCTTCTTCTTCTTCTTCTTCTTCTTCTTCTTCTTCTTCTTCTTCTTCTTCTTCTTCTTCTTCTTCTTCTTCTTCTTCTTCTTCTTCTTCTTCTTCTTCTTCTTCTTCTTCTTCTTCTTCTTCTTCTTCTTCTTCTTCTTCTTCTTCTTCTTCTTCTTCTTCTTCTTCTTCTTCTTCTTCTTCTTCTTCTTCTTCTTCTTCTTCTTCTTCTTCTTCTTCTTCTTCTTCTTCTTCTTCTTCTTCTTCTTCTTCTTCTTCTTCTTCTTCTTCTTCTTCTTCTTCTTCTTCTTCTTCTTCTTCTTCTTCTTCTTCTTCTTCTTCTTCTTCTTCTTCTTCTTCTTCTTCTTCTTCTTCTTCTTCTTCTTCTTCTTCTTCTTCTTCTTCTTCTTCTTCTTCTTCTTCTTCTTCTTCTTCTTCTTCTTCTTCTTCTTCTTCTTCTTCTTCTTCTTCTTCTTCTTCTTCTTCTTCTTCTTCTTCTTCTTCTTCTTCTTCTTCTTCTTCTTCTTCTTCTTCTTCTTCTTCTTCTTCTTCTTCTTCTTCTTCTTCTTCTTCTTCTTCTTCTTCTTCTTCTTCTTCTTCTTCTTCTTCTTCTTCTTCTTCTTCTTCTTCTTCTTCTTCTTCTTCTTCTTCTTCTTCTTCTTCTTCTTCTTCTTCTTCTTCTTCTTCTTCTTCTTCTTCTTCTTCTTCTTCTTCTTCTTCTTCTTCTTCTTCTTCTTCTTCTTCTTCTTCTTCTTCTTCTTCTTCTTCTTCTTCTTCTTCTTCTTCTTCTTCTTCTTCTTCTTCTTCTTCTTCTTCTTCTTCTTCTTCTTCTTCTTCTTCTTCTTCTTCTTCTTCTTCTTCTTCTTCTTCTTCTTCTTCTTCTTCTTCTTCTTCTTCTTCTTCTTCTTCTTCTTCTTCTTCTTCTTCTTCTTCTTCTTCTTCTTCTTCTTCTTCTTCTTCTTCTTCTTCTTCTTCTTCTTCTTCTTCTTCTTCTTCTTCTTCTTCTTCTTCTTCTTCTTCTTCTTCTTCTTCTTCTTCTTCTTCTTCTTCTTCTTCTTCTTCTTCTTCTTCTTCTTCTTCTTCTTCTTCTTCTTCTTCTTCTTCTTCTTCTTCTTCTTCTTCTTCTTCTTCTTCTTCTTCTTCTTCTTCTTCTTCTTCTTCTTCTTCTTCTTCTTCTTCTTCTTCTTCTTCTTCTTCTTCTTCTTCTTCTTCTTCTTCTTCTTCTTCTTCTTCTTCTTCTTCTTCTTCTTCTTCTTCTTCTTCTTCTTCTTCTTCTTCTTCTTCTTCTTCTTCTTCTTCTTCTTCTTCTTCTTCTTCTTCTTCTTCTTCTTCTTCTTCTTCTTCTTCTTCTTCTTCTTCTTCTTCTTCTTCTTCTTCTTCTTCTTCTTCTTCTTCTTCTTCTTCTTCTTCTTCTTCTTCTTCTTCTTCTTCTTCTTCTTCTTCTTCTTCTTCTTCTTCTTCTTCTTCTTCTTCTTCTTCTTCTTCTTCTTCTTCTTCTTCTTCTTCTTCTTCTTCTTCTTCTTCTTCTTCTTCTTCTTCTTCTTCTTCTTCTTCTTCTTCTTCTTCTTCTTCTTCTTCTTCTTCTTCTTCTTCTTCTTCTTCTTCTTCTTCTTCTTCTTCTTCTTCTTCTTCTTCTTCTTCTTCTTCTTCTTCTTCTTCTTCTTCTTCTTCTTCTTCTTCTTCTTCTTCTTCTTCTTCTTCTTCTTCTTCTTCTTCTTCTTCTTCTTCTTCTTCTTCTTCTTCTTCTTCTTCTTCTTCTTCTTCTTCTTCTTCTTCTTCTTCTTCTTCTTCTTCTTCTTCTTCTTCTTCTTCTTCTTCTTCTTCTTCTTCTTCTTCTTCTTCTTCTTCTTCTTCTTCTTCTTCTTCTTCTTCTTCTTCTTCTTCTTCTTCTTCTTCTTCTTCTTCTTCTTCTTCTTCTTCTTCTTCTTCTTCTTCTTCTTCTTCTTCTTCTTCTTCTTCTTCTTCTTCTTCTTCTTCTTCTTCTTCTTCTTCTTCTTCTTCTTCTTCTTCTTCTTCTTCTTCTTCTTCTTCTTCTTCTTCTTCTTCTTCTTCTTCTTCTTCTTCTTCTTCTTCTTCTTCTCTTCTTCTTCTTCTTCTTCTTCTTCTTCTTCTTCTTCTTCTTCTTCTTCTTTAGCTGTCAGAGAAGTTCCCAACTTCTTCTTCTTCTTCTTCTTCTTCTTCTTCTTCTTCTTCTTCTTCTTCTCTATATTAGAGTAAGATCCATTAGTTCATCTTTCTTGATGATTAGCTTTCTTTTGTTTACATTGGGAGGGATGAATTCAAGAGAAGAGGACGAGTCCAGCATTGATCAAGAGAAGAGGAAAATCTGTCGCAGGAAAGAAACGAGGAGAATGAACATGGACAAGGAAGAAGGAAATAGATCATCGGTAATCAAGGTATGTAACTAGAGGATCGATCTTAGAGAATTGCATATGTTAATGATTAAACAAAAGAAAGATTATTAATGATATGATATCTGCAATAAAATAATAATTTTGGACCATATCGATAAAATAATATGTCTAAATCAATCTTTGGACGGAGTCGAAGACCACGGCTGAAAATGAATCGTGTCTCTACAAACACTGCTCATGTTGTAGCATGACGTCAATAATATCGCTCGGACGCGGGTGGAGTTATGCCGGATGATCAAAAGACCACAAGAAGTTGACCACATCTTGAAGGAAAGTCAGTCGTATCCCTCGGATAACCACAATAGTAAACGCATCATGTTCCTTGAACGATGATGGTGGGAAATAGATCGAGTATGACGTATAACCTCAAGTCAACCAAACATGGTCCACGCCGTCATCGGACACATGTCGTGCTCCTTTAACCGCACTAGAGGTGGAAGATGGACCGTGTCGCACCTTGACGATGAGTGCTCCTTGGATCGGAGATGGCGCCAATGAAAACCCTAACCCAACCATGAACCAAGTTCTATCCAACATGGACCTTGTTAACTATTAAATCGACATTGGACGCGAGACATTTTGCGCCAAAAGTGGCCCACAAACATATATAATGTGCAAAATATATCGTGTCAACCTGACATGAATCGTGTTACTCTATTTATGGCTTAAATATTGGTTAATAAAACACGAATGCGGACCGTGTCGATATCTAATGCAATTGTGTCCTGCCTAGTGAAAAATGATGGAATTAAGTGAATTTGTATTGTAATGATTGTTAAACCTTATTGATTGTAAGTTACTATAATGACTTAGGATCTTTAGAAGATAACCTAAAAGTGAGCATATTGCTCAACTGATAATAGAATTTCAAAATGGTTAATGATTGTGATTGAGCTCATCGCATGAAGAGGAGGATCCCGATGGACTATTTAAGGATACATTCCCTCCTCTTAAGGAATTCATTCCCTTTTGTTTAGGGATCCCTCTCGATGTGCACTCTATGACCTAGCTAGCCATTTTGGCGCCAAGACAACATGAATCTTCCATACTCTCACAAAGGCTCACTACTGATTGTAATGTTTAATAATTTATGACAAGATAAATAGCAAAGAACAAGGGGGTCCTAATTTAAGTTTGGTCTTGAACATACTGAAAGTTGTACATCATGAATATTACGATGTTATTGAGGTTCTAGCCACTGATGACACTAAAAAGAATAATATAAGGTAAAAATCTAATGGTATGAACTACTATGCACCATATGGTGCAAATGATGTTCTGAATATTCTTGAATTAAAGTCATAAAAAATTAAAGCTACAAGGTAAAGGAAAGGAAAATATAAAGTTACTATTTATCATGATGGATCATTGATATCTTCTTATCTTATCAGCATATATGCTCTTTCTTGTTGATTATTACTATTAATATTAAGCTTCATTGCTCATAGGAGGATTGTCTCCCATGCTTTTAATCTTGGAGGTGATGAGTCCAACTAATATGTGACAGCACCGGTGATGCATATGTTCGTGACCTAATGATTGACATGTGATAAGAGACTAGTCTTGAGTTATTTTAATTTTCAAGAAAGTTATTGAACTTTTGGTAGTTATGTCTTCCTTTATGAAACAATGTAACATAGTATTTTAATTGGCTAGACTAGAGTTTTATTTTAAAGTTATTGCTTCCGCATGATGTATTCATAATGTTAACTAGTCAGTTGGTCAAATGTTAAGTCAAAGAATAAGGTCGTAGCATTTCCAAATGGGCATTATACCACATGGCGATGTGGACTTTTAGGGGCGTTACATTTAGATATTAGAGTCTGACGAGAGACACTTCTTAGCTATCTCTAGGTAAATAGATTCCATGTGCAAGTATCACGGACAATAACAATGCCATCAAGAAAGGTATAGGTTCAATCCTAATGACGTTCTTAGGGGGAAAGGAGAAGAGTTAAAGGTTCAACATTTTGACGTGATTGGTATTTATTGTAATGGTTATAAATGCATATGGCTCCAAGGCGTCTTGCTAACCGCCAAGGACAGACCCGTTAGGTGGAGGAAGCAGAGTTCAGTGAGGCTCAGAATAGCCAAGTCATGCTTAGTGAAAATTGATGAAATTAAGTGAATTTATATTATAATGATTGTTAAACCTTAATGATTGATTTCTAAGTTAATATAATGACTTAGGATATCTGGAAGATAACTTAGAAGTGAGTGTATTGATCAAATGATAATAGAATTTAAAAAGCGCTAATGATTGAGATTGATTATTACATGAAAAGGAGGTCTCAGGTGGACTATTTAGGGATTCATTCCCTTCTATTAGGACTCATTCCCTCATGTTTAGAGATTTGTTCCCTTCTATTTAGTGGATTCATTCTCTCCTATTTAGATATTTATCCCTTCTGATGCACGATATATGGCCTAGCTAATCATCTTGACGTCAGGACAATCTCAATCTTCCATGTTATGTTAAAGGCTTACTACTAATTCTAATGTTTGATAACTTAGGATAAGATAAATAGCAAAGAACAAAGGGTCCTAAGCTAAGACTGGTCTTGAATATACTGGAAATTATACATCATGAATATAATGATGTAATTGTGTTCTAGCCATTTGATGGCACTAAAAAGTATAATATAAAGTAAAGAACTAATGGTCATGAACATATTGGACTTTGAATTACTGCGCATCATATGATGCAACTGATGTTCTGACTATTCCTAGTTTAAAGACATCGAAGAAAAGAAACCTACAAGTTAAAGGAAAGAAAATTTAAAATTACTATTTATCATGATGGATGATTGATATCTTCTTATCTTATCTGCATATACGACCTTCCATATTGTTCATTATTGTTATATATTGAGTTTCATTGTTCATGGGATGATTGCTTCTCCTGCTTTTGATCCTACAGACAATGAGCATAACTGATAGGTGACGATAGGCGATACAAATGTTTGTGACTTAATGACTTGCACATCATAGGAGTCTAGTCTTGAGTTATATTTTATTTCGATAAAGTTATTAAACTTTTAGTAGTTATGTCTTCCTTTATGAAATAGTGCAATAGAGTATTTCAATTGGCAAGTTATTACTTCTGTATGATGTGTTCGACTAGTCAATTGGTCAAATGTGAAGTCAAAGAATAAAATCATAGTGTCTCCAAAGAAAATATTTCCACATGACGGGGTGGTCTTTAGGGGCGTTACAATTATTTTATATTTTTATTGACTGATCTGAATGGTAAGGAGTAAATTGAGACCAAACTTTAAAAACTATCGTCAAGAATGAAGCCGGACATAAAAATCGAGAAGCGCCAAGCATGAAATATGTTTCTCGAGACCACCGAGGATTGGGGTGGAGGGTAAGGAGCTCCTCGCTTAAGAGGGTCTCGAGTTCGAGTTCGAGTTCGAGTTTGAATTCCTATAAATATAATCTATTGAGAACTTCACCAATCATGATATTTATTTAATTGTTTTGGGGCCGAGCATGATGCAAGATGATAAGAAACTTTAATAGTAAATATATAATAATAAAAGTAAGGTTTCTTTATTTCATCATTAGAAGTTAATTAAGCAGGGGCAAGCCTTATAAACGTGACAAATATAAGTACTTGTATTTATAATACCAAGGCAAAATAAAAAGATTGGGTCCCTGATTGTTGCGGCAATCCAAAAATGAAAAGGGTTTTATGCTCATGGATTAGTGATGTCTCTTTCAATGTGAAAGAATTCAAGACGTTATCATGTCAACCAATAATTTTATTTTAATTTTAATTTTAATTTTAATTTTGATTTTGATCATTTTATCAAGACATCAGTTGAAGAAAGAACATGACGAAGACAGTTTGAAGAAGAAAAAAAGAACATGAACAAATTAAGACCAATATCATCCTTGCATGAGAACAATTTTAAAAGTGCATCACTTTTGTAACCTCTTGGAGCATGTCCCAGTTGCCTTTCTAGTTAAACTTCTCTCAACATGGCCAACTTGCTGCTGCTGTTCCTCCAACTCCTCCTGGTAGCAGCGTCCTCAGCCTACGTACCAGTTCATGCCTCCTCCAACGTTACTTTCTCCCTCCCTGCTCACTGCCAAACGCGATGTGGCGACATCGACCCCATCCCTTACCCTTTCGGCATCGGCGACGGCTGCTTCCGGCGAGGCTTCGACCTGACCTGCGATGACACGACTTCCAGCCCGCCCAAGCTTTTCCTGCGCAACGGCACCACCCAAGTCACCGGCATAAAGCTCTCCTACTCCAGCAACTATGTCTACACCAACACCTCCAAAATCATCCTCATCGACCCCGGCACCCTGGCGACGACGACGACGAAGATATCGTGGTCGGCCGGCGAGGACACGCCGTACGCGATGTCCGCGGTCAACACCGCGGCGGTGATCGGGTGCGAGGCGACCGCGAGCCTGATCGACGGTGACACCAACCAGACCGTGGGGACCTGCACGACGATATGCGCCGGCAAGGAGATCGTGGACGGGCTGTGCAGCGGCATCGGCTGCTGCCACATCTCGTTCCCCAGGGCCCTCAAGTCGTACAGGATTCTCGTCACGCTCTCCAACCAGACGCAGCAGGCGGCGGCGGCGTACAACACGAGNACGCTTCTCTCTCTCTATCTCTCTCTCTCTCTCTCTCTCTCTCTCTCTCCGCTTACTTGTTCTCTCGGTCCAATGTCAACAGGAGTAACATGAGACTTCTTCTATGTCTTTTGCATGCATTTATAACTTCTAGAATTTGACTTAAGCATATTACAAAAAAAATCATGAAGAAAAAAAATCACAAATTGTTGATCTTTGTAGAATAAAGAAATTAGTCAAACTCAGGATAAAATATTTAAGCTGTGTGTGTGTGTAATTTCTGACAACATGATTGCTTGCAGATAACAAGTGCAGCACCGTGTTATGCTCCAAACTTGTATTAGGTATGACATCTCCCTCAATTAACTATGTTGTCAATTAAGGGCCCATCACTGTTTGCTTCACTTGTCCAATTAATGCAAGCGTCCTGTGCACAGGGGTCATCATCGGAGCGAGCATGGGCTTACTTGCTCTACTATTGACTCTAACTGTTTGCTTCATGGGCCGAAGATGGAGGAGGAGGAAACAGAGGAAAATCAAAGAGAAGTACTTTCATCAGAACCGCGGACTTCTGCTACAGCAATTGATTTCATCTAACGAAGATTTTGTCGAGAGAACAAAGATTTTCTCGCTGGAAGAGATGGAGAAGGCAACCAACGACTTCGATTCCACCCGAATTCTTGGCCGAGGAGGTCATGGCACAGTGTACAAAGGCATCTTGTCCGACCAGCGCGTGGTGGCTATCAAGAGAGCAGAAATAGAGGTGAAGAGTGAGATCGATCAGTTCATAAACGAGGTGGCCATTCTTTCGCAAATCAATCACAGGAATATAGTAAATCTCTTTGGTTGTTGCTTGGAGACGGAAGTGCCTTTATTAGTCTATGAGTTCATCTCCAATGGAACACTATATGATCATCTTCACTCTGAAGATGCAAGCACCTCGCTCTCATGGGAAGATCGATTACGGATTGCGACGGAAGCTGCAGGCGCACTTGCCTACTTGCACTCTGCTACTTCCATTTCCATCTACCACAGGGATGTGAAGTCTTCCAACATCCTTCTTGATGAAACTTTCACTGCAAAAATATCTGATTTTGGAGCCTCCAGATCAATGCCCACGGGCCAAACGCACGTAGTCACGGTCGTGCAGGGCACGCACGGGTACGTAGATCCCAGATACTTTTACACCGGTCGATTAACAGAGAAAAGCGATGTGTTTAGCTTCGGGGTCATCCTCTTGGAGCTCTTAACAGGAGAAAAACCAGTTTCAACTACGAAGTTAGGTGATGAGAGAAGCCTGTCCATGCATTTTCTTGAGGCCATTTCTGAGAACCGCCACTTTGAACTCATGGACGACTTGTTGCGAAGAGAGTGCACAGAGGAAGAGCTTGATGAGGTTGCTCAACTTGCTTGGATGTGTCTCAGCTCCGAGAGCAACAAAAGGCCAACCATGAAAGAGGTGGAGTTTAGATTGCAGAGCATAAGAAGTAAAAGTAGGGAAGATTGGCAGCAGCAAAAATGCAATGAGGCTGCAGGTGGAGTGCAAGCATCTCGAACTTCACATAGATCAGCTGTTGCGGGCAGCTCAGTCGTTCCAGGTGCAGACGATGCCAGGAATTACAGCATGCAGAATAGCTTCATGTCCTCGCTTCGAGCGCGCTAGTTAAGGGCCTTGAACTTCAATAAGCTAGCTGTTGATTGCATTAATTTATTAGTGAATCAATGGATATTTTTCTGTGTCATAAGTCTATTTGCCGATCCAGATACTGTTGTTTTGCTAGCTCATGTACATAACTCTGTTACATTAATTTATTTCTTCACTCTTATCTTCTTCATTTCTACTTAGTTTTGACATTTAAAGAATATTAATTAGTTTGTCCCCATTTCATTTCCTTCATTCTCTGCACTTCCCCTTGATGCGTCTCCAGCCAAACACAAGGTCTAAGAAAAGGAAGACTAAAAAAATGAAGAGGGAAGATTATATAAAACCAAAGGAGATGACAAAGAACAAGACGGGAAACCAAAAACTATAAAAGGTAATTAGTACAAAAAAAAAATATAAAGGAAATATAGACAAGAGTAAAGATGGTAGTTTGGGTTGGGCTGGTCGATCTAGATCAGACATGATCATGATCATGACCGTCTGGGCTGTCACCTATGGAGGCCCAAAAATAAAGTGGACTCCACGCATTCTGCATTGCTCCTCCCAGCATGCGAGGTGATGCATGTGTGGTGTGGGTCTTGGCCAGTCACACCACAGTGGTGAATGATCACATCATCACGCATTGCATACGGGTAGGTGGTTAACCCGAAAACACCCAAAGGTACTATTGCATTAGCCAGCACACCAAATTAGCTAGCACATCCACGTGGCACTGAATGCACGACTTTCAATAAAAAAAATTTCTGTAAATCACCCTCCCCCATTTTTCCTGCCACGTGTTGTGCCTTGCTCCTCAAAAGCCTACGAGGTGATAATACGTGTGGTAGGTTAATCACGCCACAACATCACACATTGCTATATTCTCTTAAATTAGGAGAATATAATCTCTTGAGTATTAAAAAAAATTTTAAATTAAAATTTTAGAAGGATAAATTATTTTCCTTTCATAAAATTGTTAACTTAACATCACTTCAAGGTGTTATTGCATTAGCCAGCACATGGCGTCAAACTTAGGTTATATTTGACTATTAACTAATATAGGGATGGGGAAAGGAAAAAAATAATAAGGGAGGAAAAGGAAAATATGAGAAAAAATGTAAATTCTATGTTTAAATAAAAATAATGGGGTAATATATTTCTTTCCTAGTTTGGATAAATAATTATGCATATGGGATGGAAAAATATAATTTTACTAAAATGATGTACCCTTTGATGAAAAAAGAATTTAAATAATAAACTATATACTTCTAAGTTATATTATTTTTTAACTTTTATTACTTGCATACTATTTTCTTAAAATTATTATAGTTTGTCGGTGCAAGCTTATGATAATATCATTGAATGCTCAACTATTATACGCATAATCTAAAGTGTATAATAACTCATGCATTTTAGTGTAACTAGAAGTATATTTAGTAGGTATAATAGTTCATAATTTTAAGTTAGAGAACATATATTAATTTTACACAATTGATATGCAAAGGATGACATATAAATGTAAATGAAATTTAATAAATTCACATTGACAATAAAAAAAATTAATAATTATAATGTCAAAAAATTATCTTGATATTAAAAAGTACACAAAAATATATCCAAAAAAACGCTCCTAGCTCTTAAGATGACAATATAACACTTTTTTTATATAAAAGCATAATGACAACATAAATTAGGATAACAATGTAACACAATTTTACATAAAAACACAATAACAACAGAAGCAAAATAGATGTAAATATAATATAATTGCACATTCATTCCATTTAAATGATCATTCATCACAAGTAGCCATATATCTTTTTTATAGTTAACCAACTTGTAACATCAAACATTGAAAGTTAGTTTTCTAAGTTAGGAAGATCCTTTCAAAATACATCAAAAGATGATATATCACTTTACCAAAAACTTGACTACTTTTCAAAATACTTGTTGATCCTCCAAATCACAAGCAAATTGTCTTACTTAGATTGAGCATTAGAACAAACAACACGCATTACCATAGCTTTGCGGACCTCCATTGGGCAAGCTAATATTGTCTTAAACTTCTTAGGGTGTTCAACGAAGAAGAAAAAGGTATCCATTAGATAATCTTCGCCAATTTGCAACTCCTCGAGAATCCTATAAATATCATTTTCTAGCATTGGAGACGAGGGAGGTATTGGGAAAGCACGGTTCATGGCACAATCGAAACATCCATTGCCCTTTTGTAAAACTCCAATCATTTCCTGTATTGCAATAGTAATAGAAGAAGGTAGAGTTTCATCTTTTAATGTCATAGCTCTTTTACTTCCTGTACTACTTTCAGTTGGAGTGTGCGCGAATGAACCTCTTGCACATTTTGAGTTTCCATGTCATTTATGAAGGCAACATCAAAATTCTACAGAATTATCTCATTTTGTTCAATGAGGGTATTAATACCATCAATGGTGTTAGCAGACTTTTCATGAATTTCAGATAAACGATGTTGGCGCATTTCTCTAGCAGTTACAACATGTTCCCAGTTGCTCTATCTTTTCAATATAAGATCATCATCTTATCATAATTATCAATAGGCTTATTCATCAATTCTTGTGCTGCAGATGAGCCTAATAAAATTCATCAAATAAGTTGACATTAATATAAAGTAAACTAATAAAACAATTTAAAAACCATGATTAAAGAATTAACCTCAATCAATTTTTCTCACACTTCAAGTTCAACAATTTGGTGGTTGGATTCCATCCAAATACACTAAGTCCAGACTTTTTAATGAGGTCATAACATTTCGAAAAGTTTCCTTTCAAAGTCTTCCATCGATTTTGAACATTACCTTTTGTTAATTTTTTTTCTTCAGTTTTTTATTACCTCGGTCGCTATATTCCTATAAGCTTAAAAGTTGAATGTATCATTTACTTTGTTGCCTAACTCGTACTCATGAAGAAAAGCATCAATGAGCACTTCATCCATATATGGGTTCCTAGATTCTCGCCCTTCCTTTTTTGAGTTTTCACCTTCATTCATTACCTTTTTTGACATTGATTAATCTACACAATTTAATAAAAATGGATGACAAACTTACATATAAACATTAGTAATACAATTAACATAAAGAAGATAATTAATAATTAAATATAAAAAAACAAATTTCATAGGAACGAAAATAACAAATAATGTCATACAATTCAGAAGTATTCTTCAAACTCGCTTACAACAACAAAATGTCTTATCATAATCATACAAAATGTCCAGAAGTAGAAAATTATTTTAAGTTACATATCATAATCATTCCACATAGGGGCGGTTGTTGAATCTCTTATAACTTTTTCCTTGAATGTCATCTTCATAAGTGTTATTTTGAACACGGCGTTGAACTATGGGATTTTGTCTAGCAAGCGCATCATCTATCTTTGCTATCAATTCTTCATTTGGATATGCTCCCATTAGAGAATTGTGCAAAATACAACAAGCAGCAACTATGTGTTTTTTGAGTCTGAATTCTAGAATGAGCTTCGGCTCCACTTGCTATAATATCAAATTATTTTTTAAGAACCTCGAACATCGTTCAATAACATTACTTAATGATGAATGACGATGATTAAATTCTTGAGCATTACAAGGTGGATTTCCTTAGTATTCATTCAAGTGGTATTACTCTCCTCGATATGGTTTAATAAGACTTGGAGTCAATGGGAATCACACATCAACGATATAGTGTTTATCTATGCAAAATGTCATAATATAAGTTTGTATATCTCAATATAATAATATTAGGAAACAAAGATAATATATTTTATTCCTCGAGGAATTTTCAAGTTGTCCTCTCTACTTAAGCGTCTTTTATAATTCTCGAATCAGAGGCGGTTCCTTCCTAGCCAGGAAGAACATATGTGAATCTTAAATCAAAATCACATGTCGCAAGAACATTTAATGTGGGGACATCTTTTCTACCGTGATATTTTGGAGCATCTTCATTAAATACTTTAACACGCACATGTGTACAATCAGTCTCCCACAAAACAATCTTGAAATAAATCTTTAGTATTAAATGATAAAACTTAGAAAAATATTTTTAAAAATTTATTATTAAAGTATGTATTGACCTTAAAATATGGATAGAATCAACTGCTATCAAAAATATGATAGGGGACTTGTGAGTCATCCAGTTGTTTAAAAAACTTCTCTTCAAGTTCAATGATTGATCCCAATACACTATGAAAATGTCGACTTATAGTCTCTCCAGACCTTCGCATCCAAAATTAGACTTCATGATTTTTAATGTTATGTGTTAATATATAAAGAGTTTTTATAACTTGTTCCTCGACACTCGCTCTAGGAGTTGGTTTTAGGCCACCATCTCTTTCAAGCAAATTGCATAGGTTGATAAAGGCTTCATGTATCATACGAATTATTTTGAACCCTTCATTGTTTCTAATAACTCTATGCAATATATCCTCACGAATTCTTTCTCATTCGTAGGATAGGTCATTACTGATAAGACACTTGCGACATGATTGCATTCTAAGACAAAGCCAAATAGAAACCAAGCATATCACTGAAGTGATCGTCGTTTTATATGTTTCTCTCCATCTTTTTGCCACAAATATCAATTTTAATTTCCTCACATCCGTCTAAGATACATAAACCAACCAAATTGCATAAGGTACTAACAATTAATATAAAAAAAATTTTAGAATGTAATAAATATGCATATAGGTTAAAATAACAACAATACATACATGGTAAATGACACATAAATGTATAGAAAATAAAGCAATGAATCATAGTGTTAAATTTATTTTTGATGAATGATAAATATGCTTATAAATACATAACAAATTGAATAATCTAGTGGAAACCATATTTAATAGAGAATATTGATGAATAAATGATAAAAGGTAACGTTTCAGAAGCACAACTTCAAGCTTATGCAATGCCCAAGAAAATTAAGCAGCAATTAGGTGTTGAAGACAGAAATAGACATATGTACTTAAACTACAAGACATTTATTTTAGAAATTTTCTTTACTAACATAAGGTGTTTTAGATTTGAAAAGTTACATTGCTGAATCTAAATTTTGAGAAATCGCATATGGTGTGATTATATATACATTCTAAGTATTTGTCACAAATGCAAACAAAAACAGAGAAGAACTTGTTTATACAATAATCATACAAGCAATATATAAAACTTATAAACATAGCCTATAAAACTACACCTTTAAGAACCTATAGAAAAAAGAATCAAAAGTAAATCCTAAAAAAATTGCATCTTCAATGAAAGGGAGAATCACAAATAATGCATAAAGAAGGAAAGAAGAATCACAAATTAGAACCTCCAAGAAAAAATCAGCATGCTTCAAATCACAATCAAAAGCAAATCTTGAACAAAATTGCATCTTCATTGAAAATGAAAATAACAAATAATGCATAAACAAAGAAATAAGAATCACAAATTGAAACCTGGAAAAAAAATCAGCTTGCTTCCAAGCACAATAAAAAAATAAATCCTGAAAAAAATGGCATCTTCAATGAAAATGAGAATCACAAAGAATGCATAAAGAAGGAAATAAGAATCACAAATTGGAACCTGGAAAAAAAAATCAGCTTGCTTCCAAGCACAATGAAAAAATAAATCCTTAAAAAAATGACATCTTCAACGAAATTGAGAATCACAAATAATGCATAAAGAAGGAAATAAGAATCACAAATTGGAACATGGAAAGAAGTTCAACATGCTTCAAAGCACCAACAAAATCTAAACAAAAAAAAAACTAAACAAAAAAAACTAAACAAAATAACCTATAAAGTTTTTGGTTTGCTTCAAAACACTAGAGAACTTAAAAAAAATCCTCAAACTTCAAAGAACTCACATAGAAAAACAACCACAAAACATGAGAAAAGTTATCGCATACTTAAAAAATACTGATCACATGAAAATATATATGGAAACAAAAAATATATAGGAAAAGAGAAAGAAAGAAACTTGAGAAACAGATTTGGAAAGAAATTTCGCAAAAAAGGAAGAATTTGAAGATCAGTCGCGCGCCTTGAGAAACCCTAGCCAGCAGAACTAAGAAGCAAAAAGAAAATGCAAGTTCTTATTTTATTTAGAACGTAAAAGGATAAAATGGTCGGATAAATATTAATTCATCCTCGTGTGTGGTGTTTCCAACTAATCTCAATTACTCCACTTTCTAAATTAATGCTAACCAAACATGAGATAGTGTAACCCCCTGTCAAACATATCTAATCCATCTCTAAATCACCATCCTGACAATGTATTAATATATGAGTGCCGACAAAAAAATTCCCCCTCCCTCCCAATTCTCATGCACCACAGTTTCTCAATATTTTTTACCTTACTTTCTTCTCTTACTATTCTCAATCCTTGTACTCTCAATCTCTCACATTTTTCATCCTCTTAAATCTTAATCTCCTTATAATATTATATTACAAAATTGCATTACCCCAAATCCATTAAGCTACTAATTTTAGAATTTTTCTAAGTGCATTTAATTTATTATTAATTTAATATAATATAATTTAATGTGTTAAAGTAACTAATAAATGTATAATTTCACTTTTTTTTGCAAGGCTTAAAATACTTCTTTTATGAAAGAAGCAAAAAATTATCCAAAATTTTATGTTTTCATACAAATATACTAAATTAGTAATATACAAGTCACTAATGTAGTAATAATCTATTTATTCTTATAAAATGATATAAATTACTTTTAATGTCATTTAAATAAAATGGATCCATTCTAATAATTTGGTGGTGGATAATATGGACATGAATATCTAAATGGTTCATATGGTACTTCATATGGTAGTTTTAAATATTCCAATCTACACATCAAGACATGTTGTCAATCATCTAGACATTGAAAATTTGATTTGAGTCTCCAATGACTCCAATTAATTATATAATTATCATCCTAATAATCTTAATCATATTCTCATTAACCTTAGTTTCGATTCATAATTTTGTCATCAAGTATGGGCCAAACAAAACCCACACCCAGACCTCCAGTCATTCCAGAAGTCGCAAGACCTTCAAATGCTCGAGTGAACCTGAGTAATATGTAAAGAAAAAAGAACTTCAAAGTTAACTCTGTGAAGTTAGGATTCATTTCATAAATTATGAATGAAAAAGATCCAAAGAAGGATAGAGCTATTTGCAAATTTTACAAAGGTAACTATTGTTTTAACTCTTCTTCGAGCATTGGTCATTTAAAATGACATTTAGAAACTCATCCTTTGATAGTTATTAAATAGCATTTAGTGGGTCAACTATGTACAACAATAAACTAAACTAGTGAACTATGGTTGTCGGCGATTAGGAGCTTTTTGTTTTAATACAATAAGGAGTCCGTACATAGCGCTTTAGCAAGATTTGTTATACATGTAGATGTGCCATATTTATTTGTTGACGATTCTAAATTTATGCATTATCAATAGAATTATATATAATATATTTTAAATAATTTAATCAATGATAGGTTTAATGCCAACAAAAGGGAAAGAAAAGAATGAAAGCTTTAACATTATTAATTCCTCATCTCCTCTCCATAAGAAATCTTCTAGTCTCAAAATCTTTGCCAACTCCATCATACCAAATTTTCAGTGAACATAATATCTCATAAAAGAAGTGAAAGTATTTCAGGTTAATCCAAATATTCAAAGAGAAAATATCTCATAATGAAAGTGTAGTGTTTTTTCATGTATATACAATTTGTTCCATCTATAGCATGGTCAAGGTTGTCAAACTCTCGAGTCAAACTCTTAAACTCTTACGAGTTTAAGAGTTTAGGTAAGCAAAACGAGTCAAGTCGGCATAAACTCTTAAATAACTTAAACTCTTAGATTCTACTAAAAAATAATTTAAAAAATTATATAAACTCTTATAGACTCTTATAGAGTTTATACGATTTTACGAGTTTGTACGATTCTATATGAACACCCACGACTCTTTATTTTGTATAATAAAATATTCTTAAATATTTTATTTTAACTAACCTTATTAATAATTAAGAGTGATGTTCACAGATAATATATTATGAGTTGAAATTATTGCAACCAACTTTAGTGCAATTTTATCTTTCATTACTTTTTTTTAACTTAATAAATTGTAAAGTTGTTAGTTACACAGTAGTTAGAAGTAATAGCTTTTATTTTTATTCCTTTATATTTATGTCATATTNTTAGTGCAATTTTATCTTTCATTACTTTTTTTTAACTTAATAAATTGTAAAGTTGTTAGTTACACAGTAGTTAGAAGTAATAGCTTTTATTTTTATTCCTTTATATTTATGTCATATTAATGCAAAATATTATTTTTTATATATTTGATCTTAAATATGCACATAATTTTATATTGTAGATGCATATTAATTATTGTATAATTTAATTTATTTGGAACATAAACTCTACGAGTTTACGATACGAATTTACGATACGAGTTTACAAGAGAGAAAACGAATCTACTTAAACTCTCGAACTTAACAACCTTGAGCATGGTTGCAAGTATTACCCACTAATTAATGAAAATTTGGCTACTCTCTCATCATATAATTCAAAATAGAGCTTTTTTTAAGATATTTTGAACTTGATTTGGACTGGGTATGGTCTTTCAAAATTGGTCTTATACATTTATTGTTCTTTAACTTTTTTTTTCTTCATCATTGGTCCTCCAAACCTTGGATATTTTGCATGTGCCATCCTTGTAAAAATTATAATAGTTATTCTTCCATTTTACGTAAATTTTGTATGTCATCATGAGATAATTGTCCTCTCTTTATCTAATGTTTATAAGAATTGTTATTTCATAAAAAAAATCTCATCATATGTGGCACAAAATTAAGAAGTGTAATATGTAACACCTTCAAAAGCACACTCCCCCACGTGACATAATGCCCTCCTAAGAGAGATAGGGCATCATACATATCGTAACTTTATAGTTAATTCTTTGACCAATTAACAAAAATGCGGAAAAAAAATAGAAAACCTTTAAAACTTCAAAATCCAACATTCATAACATAAATATGCAGAAGTTTTATATCATATATAAATGACTCAAACTAATACAACTCGATATAAACTAAAACAAGAGACACTAAGGACCACTAAGTCATATGCAATAACAGTCACCACAAACATTTGTCGCCGCATGCACCACCAGTCATCATTTCTGCATATTCATCTGTAGGATCCAATACAAGGGGAAAATAATCCACCATGAGCTATAACGTCTAGCTAGTAATGTAAGACAACAATAGATAGATATTAATATAATAAATACATGCAAGAATAAGATAATGATATGAAAGTCAAAATATCAGTTATTCCTCTTTCTTTCTTTTTTTTCATTATTTAACTTCCTTTCATCATCGTTATCATACTTTATTTTTATTATCTTTTTTTTTTGCATAGGGACTGAGTTATGACCAATGATCAAACATCAATCACTCTATGCATACTTTATTTTACATGAGGAGTAAGCTAAGATCAGTGGTCAAACATCAATTACTCTATACATACTTTTCTTTACTTAAGGAGTAAGTATGGCCAATGGCCAAACCTCAATTACTCCAAATCATCAATCATCATGCTTTACATTGTCTTTCATTTTTTTTTTACTTTTCATCAACCAATAATCATCATCTATCTTCAATCATCATCAATCCTAAATTCTCTAATGCAATATGATGCAGTAATTATATCAAGTGGTTATCTTTATCATCTTTAACTTATCTTATTAGTGACTATAGCTGATTTTAAAGGTTTCTTTGGTGACTTTAAAATGGCTCATGAGTCTTGCATGTCTCGCCAATAGGTCAATGGGAGTGCACAAGTCATGATCAATAAGGATGCTCGAGAAATTCTTTCATTGCAGGGCAGAGAGAAGCCAAGCAATAGGAACTAAATGACAATTGTCTATGCGTCTTATATCTAAAAGACTATGCTCCCAAAACATTAACATTAATGATGACCCCGTCATTTAATTTAGGTAAAGTATGATTGTCTTTTATCGTCCACATATTAATCCTTAATATTCATAAGAGAATTTTTCATTGTTTATTAGTTAGGATTTCAATAGAATAACAATAATTTAAATAAACTTCTCATAAATTTGTCACCGCCTGTGAAGGGATGCTTCATGGTCGTGACCATAAACTTCAACTTTTTCATGGGTCTGACTTCATTCGTCACGGTCGTGACTCTCCGGTTCACGATCGTGAAGGCCATACCACGAACGTGACCATAGGTCATACTTTAATTTCACAAGCACGAAGACCGTCTTCACGTCACGTGCTTCTCGGGTTCACGGTCATGAATCTCATCTTCACAGTTGTGACCACAAGGCGTGAGGCCACCTTCACGGCCTATGACTCTTTGATTCACGATCGTGAAGCCATCTTCAGGGTCGTGATCGTAACTCTTTTTTTCTTTTTGCTCTTTTCGTTCATGGGCATGAGACTATCTTCACGACCCGTGACTATCAGGTTCACGATCGTGAAGCATACCTTCATGGTCGTGACCGTAATCGCTTCTTTTGTTTCATCTCTTTCACTGGCGTGAAGGTCATCCTCATGGCACATGATTTTTAGGTTCACAATTGTGAAGACTATCTTCACAGTTGTACGGTTCACGATCGTGAAGTTCATCTTCACGGTTGTGACCTGCGGTTCACGATCGTGAGGTTCATCTTCACGGTCGTGAGAGGTGGAAAACACGATTCTCCTTAGGATAATCATGTTGATTTAATCTAATTATTTTTTAGGGCTAAACATGGATCAAAATTCGTCATCATGATAATAAATCATTTTGTTCATATTACAATGCCCTAACATGCAATTATTAATCATGAAATATTATCTAAGGGATTCGTCTATTTACATGCCGAATTCCATATGGTCTTTCGAAATTCGTTCTACCGTGATCCTCGCCTCTCGTCCAATGTGTTGTTCTTCACTCCTTCACATTCTCCTAAGCACCTAGTGGGAGAGAGAAGAGAGGGAGAGAGAGAGATGGATGCTACGATGGATGAGGTTTTGAGGGCGAAAATAAAGGTGTGAGGTTTCCCCTCATATGACATATTTATAGGCGTTTCTAATTAGGGTTTCTCCAAGTTTTAATTAGTTTAACTCCAACTCTTATCTCTAACTGTATCTCTCTCCAATTTAATTAAGATTCCAACAATTAAAATATTATTTATTTAATTTATTTTTTAAATTTTATAAAATCATGGGTATTACAATCTACATGAATGTATTCAATTAGCAAAATAGAAAAAAATATTGTTGTAACTGGTAAAAGGATGAAATCTACAAAACACACACCAAGTTGGAATACTAGTAGTGCGAGAAAAAAAAATTGAAAGATATGAATGTATTGGGATTAAAGATGGAGGACTATTTATAAGAAAAAAATACCCGTCGAATCAAATCACATCTAATGATAACATAAGAGAGGATGACAATAATACAAGGGAAAATATTGTTATGAGGATATAACTCTTTAGCTAAAATTATATTTTTACCATCAAGTTTAATACAACTGGAAAAATTCCGTTTCAAGTTGTGATCGAACTGTACTATGCATGTATTCCTAGTCCATTTATTTTCAAGTTGCGATCCAAATTGAACTGCATATGTATTGTACTCTTTTGGTCTCATGTTTATCAAGGATAGACATATAAAATGAATGAAAATATTTTTTTTCTTCTTTTTCTACATGCATAATCTTAATGTTTAGCATCACATTAGTTTGATTAATAACACAGCTGTCATGACTTAGTATAACTTGTATTATTCCATTAAAAGTATCCATTCAAAGACCAATGCAATTATAAACAGTTGAAGCGAATCTTAACATCAAACTACAAACTATAGCTTTGACCACTCTAATAAATATTGAGAAAACACCATATAATTTGCACTTCCAATGAAAAAAGAAATGAGAAATAAGACAACAAAATAGTGTGAATCCATGTGTTTGTCACAGGGTATCCACAACATTTTGTCTACTTGACCATTAAGAGTCAGATTTTTTTTTCTTTAAATCTAAAGCTTAAGCCCATGATTCCCCTTGGCCATTTATAGACTGGTTGCAAAATTTCCAGTTGAAGATTGTGGCTGTTGCCACCCTTGATGGGACAACATCTAATGGTCGGATGCAAATTAATTTTGTAGTGTACACTCTACATGTAACCCATGCATCAACAATGTAGACAAAGTTCAAACTGTCCACTTCGCAGTGTCTGTGACAAAGTATAGTCCCAGTGTCACATGAAGCCTGTAACTTAGCCGTAGACAGGTATTATTTCTATGGACTACTCCTCCATATTGCTGTCAGATTGGACTCTTTGACACATTGCATGCTCACTTGCAGGCACCCCCATTTGTCTCCTGCTGCACACTTGTCATCCAAATCAGACTGGCAAGGAACTAAAGGATAAGAGCCATTTTCACATTCATGAAACCCATCCCTTCATGATGTAACACTAATTGTAATAGGAAAAAGAGTAGGTAATAAAGAAATTACTATTATGAATGTGATGCATATGAACAATTTTGTTGTATAGATGACCTTTGTGGAGAAACCACAGTTCAATACGTGGAAAAACTTTGAGCTAAAAAGAAATCCCCGCCATAACATGGAATGCATGTAATGAAATTAGCATACGCCCCCATTTGGCAATTACAATCTGGCCAGAGAGCCTGAATTAGCAGAACCAACCGTTTGGCAACTTTATTTTTTACTTTTTTCTAAAATTATTTTTTAAAATATTTTATCATATTAGACGTGAGATTAAAATAAATTTTGCAAAATATTTTATTACATTATTCATTAGATTAATTTTATATTATTTAATTTTGTTTTGTAAAAAAACATTTATTAATTTTATATTTAATATAATAAAAAATTATTTCAATAATTTTTAAATTCATCTGATTTTTTATCTTTCCAATTCTTAATTACAACTAATGTATCGAAAAATCCTAATTTTCAAAAGGCCTAGGGATTATGAACTACAAGAAAAAAAAAGTGACAAATTTAATTCGCATATATCAATGTAATTAACTTATTAGAAGGTTGAAAGCTCAGAGTAGAGATTTCATTTGTTTTAAAGATCTGTTTTACTCTACTTTAATTTTAGTTCAATTCCAAAAAGTTTAGGCTTCATTTGAACCACCAAAATTACAAAAAAGAAAAAAATAATAAAGGTGCATAAAGAACACTAAATCATAACATTCTAATATATGTAAAAGTCCATAACAAGAGCTTCAACAAAATATAAACTAGATGCAAAGTCCTACACAACATCCATAAACTTAGTTCTAAGTATTTCACCCTGAAAAAACCCCACCCACTCACCCTTTACATTTCTCCAATCCACCTAAGAAAATTAAAGATTTAAAATAAAAGAAAAAAGAACAAAAAAAAAGGAGAAACTAGAAAAAGCAACCTTTGTTGCCCTTCCTCACGTGCGCGGCGCATGTCCAGCGGTCCGACTCGACCTCCGCTTCCTTCTTCCCGCGGGCCCACCACCTCGGTGCCCACCACTTCCTCCGCCGCGTGCGGCGTTCCTCCTCCTCCTCCCGGAGCCGGCGGTTCTCCGCCCGGAGACGCTCCGCCTCCGCCCGCGCCTCGCTGTGCTCCTTCTCCCGGCGTGCCATGGCGTCGAGGCACTCCCGGTTGCGCCGCTCCAGAGCGTAGATCTGCGCCTGGAGCCCCTCGATGCGGCGCCCCAGCATGCACACGCGGTGGTCCTCCCGCAGCTTAACTACCGCCCTCGCCAGCTCGGCCGCTCTCCGACGCATGTAGCCCAACTCGGCCGCCCCGGCGCGCGCCTCCTCCTCGGCCGCCGCCGCCCGGAACCCCAACCGCGCGTTCTCCCCCAGCAGCACCATCCGCTCCGACTCCAGCACCTCCACCAAGCTCCCCTGCAGCTCGATCTTCCGGGTCGACTCCCCAAACCGCCGGTCCGACTCCGCCGCCTCGGCGGTCAGCAGGTCCCTCTCGACGGTTGTGGACACCAGCTCCGCGACGAGCAGGTCGAGGTCTTTGGCGATGACTCTGAGCACCGATGGCGCCCCCGATGCAGAGCCCGTCGCCTTCGCCGGTGGATCTTTGGAGGAGAGGGTGGATTGGATGGAGGGTTGGAAGGAGAGGGAGCTTTCGGCATCAGAGGTGGCGGAGGCGCAGTCGTCGAATTCATCGTCCGCGGCGGCGGAGAGGGCGGCGTCGAAGTCGGGGGGGAGGGAGGAACTCCGGCGGCGGTGGTGGAGGTTGGTGGCGGGCTTGAGGAGCGACTGGGAGTAGCGGTCGGCGAGGTAGAGGTATCGGTGGTGGAGGTCCTGGAGGAGAGCAATGAGCTGCGGCCGCTTCTCGTAGTAGTGCTCGGCGCGCTCGGCGAAGGAGTCCGAGTCGGCGCCGCCGGACGGCACACTCACGGCGAGTGCCTGTACGCGCTGTTCGATATCTGCGTGATCACATTTACCAAAATACCCAGTCATTTAATTATTATTTTTTCCTTGAACTCAATCGGGTTTACATAACTAAGGCAAAAAAAGGAAATTTTCACTGTACCAAAAGAAAGGCAATTCTATACAATAAATAATATTGTGATATACCCCAAAAAAGGTATTCAATCCTGTATTTAAAATTCGCATTAATTTGTACCCAAAAAAATGGCATTATTAAATGTGAAGTAAAGCATTTAACTTGTATAACAAAATGAAGTCACTTGAAGATTGAAAGGCATAATATGTGTAAAAGATGAGTTTTAATTTCTATGTAGAATGTTGCGTTCCAGATCCTTGTTCTTCAATCTTGAATGATAAAAAAGAAATGAATGGCTGTTGATGTCAGCGGCAATAACCTAATTATTAACTTTTGTCTGTTTTGTAATGAAGGAAACTGTCTTGCATATTTTTCCTTTGGTTTCTGATGTTGGTAGAAGCATAGCCAAAATAAGTAAACGTCAATGTGTGCTACTCTATATTTTTAGGCAATTTAGAAGTCCCACCACTAATGAGATCTCAGATCTATTACTCTACCTCTACAAAGCATCCAAGAAGCAAGGAATTATGAGTCAGCATTCCATCACTCTCTCTGAAACAATATTGTTTCAATCATCGCAATAATTTTATTATACAAATGAAACCATAATAGTCTATAGGAGCCCTCTATTTATTCTCCAAATTTGTTTCTTCCACTTTATTTACTGTCATGGTAAAAATATTTTTGACCTATTTCTTAGATATAATTAATCCGTTCTTGAGATTTCAAAATTTGAAACCGAGAGCCAAAAAAGATAGATTGATAGAGACAGCAACATGCAAGAATCCAAAGTGCAAACAGGTTGCCTAATGCCTATAGCAACTCCCCAAACCTACCACCACCATCACCCTCCCTCCTCTCTGTTTTCTGGACGGAAAGGAGAGAACCGAAGTGGGGAAAAAAAGGATCTTTTGCTTTCTCCAACACTTCAAATAAGTGTCAGATGGCTCGAATCTAAATGTTGCATTGAGAACTAAAAGAACTATTCAGCTCTGCATTCATGTAAACTGCATTTGAGCAGTACAAAGGATAAAAGAGAGTGCAGAGAAAGGGGTTGTGGGGGGCTCAGCCTCAGAGTGTGCTCACCTGCAAGCGCCGCTTGAAGCCAAGGAGGGCAGGTGGAGGACCGACATGACGATTGACAGTTCATCGTCCCCGCCGCTACTGCTGCTGCTGCATTTGTCGTTGGCGTCGTCGCCATTCCACAAGGGAAGCGGAGGAGAGAAAGAGAGGAATGGCAGGGCAAAAGAAACAGTGCAAGAGTTCAAACCAGCTGATCAAGCCAACACGTAAAAGATTCGCCCAGGGATTTGATGGGTCGTAATTTGCATCGTGTATATATATAGAAAGAGAGAGAGAGAGAGAGAGAGAGAGAGAGAGAGAGAGGGTAGGGATGCAGGGAGGGAGAGAGAGAGGGCTTATAGCGGAAGGGGGCGTCCTCTTCTTTTCAACCTGCTCTGTACAAAAGAGAAAAAAAAAAGGAAACTTACTTCTGTCAAGAGGATGCATTAACTGAGCGTGACGTGAGACAAGCCAAAAAGTCTACACAGCGGGTAAAATAGTTAAATAAGAAAAAAACACGGCACTCCCAAGGCGTTAATGTCTCATCATTTGTCGAATGCTAAAACATGTGAACCCAGTGGTGAACACGAGGCTTGTGGTTTAATGCACAGGAACAAATTTGTGCAAAAAAAAGAAAGCATCACCAAAATCACACCATTTCAGCAATTAATTAATGATTAGATCATTTCTTCCCCAAATGCCACCTTAACAGAGTTGATGGATAAAATTAGTGTGTAAAAATCTCATCTTTTTTTTTTCAAGCGGTTAAACTACAAGACCATCTTAAAGCCTGCAACTAACCCTCCTTCGCATTTAATTCTACCAGTTACAGGTTCGAATCCCTCACGCAATGCTCATGGCATTTGCGGTCACAGCATTCTCAAGTTTTCTGAGACACCCCTAAAAAAATGGCAGAACAAACGAGGAAGATGAGGCATGAACAGAGAAGGAAACGGAGAAAACTCACCGTGGAACGGGAAGAGATTGCTCGCCGGAAAAGAGCGCCTTAGGCCATCGCCGGAGGCTGTCGGCGAGGTGCGAGACGAGAGCGGATGGCTGATGGGGGAAAAATGAGGTTGCTGTAGACCCGTGTTGATGTAATGGATCTGTACGCACATATATATGTATATATATGTGCGACGACTTGGAGAGGAACGCTGTTGTTCTTGTAACACGTAGTTGGGGTGTCGGCGAAGAGCTGTGGGCCACGTGGCTAATGACGGTATCGTCTGTGTTCGACGGGTTCTATTGAATCCCCGGGGGAGAGGAAGGTAAATGTGACGTGGGGATCTGGGCCATTGAGAGTTGGACGCGTGTCCTTTCGCGTGGGGCGGGGCTGTGTGTTGGAGGGTGGGGATTTTGCGTACGATCCAGTGAAATTTTTAGATATAGTTGTAGTTTTCTTCTATTTTGTTCAAATTTTTCTTTTGAATTTGAATTGTACGATGAGATATCTAACTAATAAAATTTCAAAAATAAACTTTGCATTTCCAGCCTGAATCATTTGCTTTGAAATTAAGTTTCATTCAAAAAAAAATTCTGATGAAACTTGAATTCTTATATATAGTTGTCTATTGGAGACTAAATATATAGCATCGCACTTTTCTCCACGAAGTCAAAGAGAGAAAAAAATAGTAATAAAAGATGAAAAATAAGATGAATTATAAAATAAATATAATTATGATTAACAAAAAATATAAATATTTGAGTCATAATTAAATTATTATCTCGATACTTTTTCTGATCAACTTAGTAGTTCTAATTATACAAATTAATTTTTAAGGAATACTTAATAAAGATACAAATTAATTTTAATGAATTTTATTCACATGCAAAATCATTTTAAGGTGTCATATACAAATTTTATCATAGAAAATTTTTCTTATATATAAAAAACATTGGATTATCAAATATGTTTCCACAAGTTATTATTCTCTTTCTCTCTCGTGGTTTGAAGGAAATCAACAACGAGGAGGTAGAAGAACGTTAATCACTAAGGAGGAATGAGAGAATGATATAAGGCAAAAAAAAAATAAATATAAGATAAATACATCATCAAGTAGGGTATGTAAATAGGGGGACTTTAGGGTTCTTCATATATGTACGATTAATGCGTTAAGTTTGTATTTGCTCTATCAAATCATTAATTTTATACCCTAGTCGACCTTCGGGATGCACTACAACAGCTATAGCATGGCTTGAACACATATCACGTTCTTCAGTCTTCACAATACGATTTGCGTTCCTTAGAATACATAACAGCAAAGTTACCGTGTGTCTTCTTGCATAGGTCATGTTCCTCGAATTGAAGATGATGCAAAGAGATCCTTAAGTCTAATCCTAGAAACAAATTGTGTCACCTCTAACGCGAGCCATGTTGCTTAAAACAACATTAACATGAGTTGAATAACTCGGATGAGATGCATGATGCTTCATACCAAAGTTGATCACGACGATAATGAATGTTGTTAGATTGGTCTAATCATCCAAACATAGACCACGTTTCCTTTTATGAAGAACATGTTTATTGAAAATCATGGAATGAAGCAAGATAGGAAAACAATATGCATTGCTTCAAATGCTAGTTGTGTTTCTCCATCTAAAAACGATAAGGAAAATCCTAGTATGGATCGTATTGTCTTTAATGGGATAATTTTCCCTTATATTATATGAATTTGAGTTGGTTTGTAAGGCACGGATCATTTCACCTTTAACTCTATCCACATTCTGCCAAACACCAATTGTGTTTAATATTGAAGAAGCATTATGATCCTAAGATCGAATTGGACTTGAACATATTGAACACAAATAAATAAATATTTTTGTTATCATGATGCAATTGATGTTCTTGAAATAGATTGATAAATGACATTGAAAATAAAAATATAAAGTATATGAGAAAGAAAGATAACAAATAAAAGTAAGATTTTTTTTATTATGATTAAACACATTTTTCTTATTTATGTCATTATATATGGTTTACCCTATTATTTATGAACTTTACATATCGATCTTCATCGCTTACGGAATTACACTTATCCTGCAAGTAATCAAGATTCTGAGTAGATGATGATGTCGCATATGGTGCTAATATTTGTGATGAGGTGGCTTGCACATACTTGAGTCTGAATTGAATTAAATTGACTTTGTAATATAGTTTGTCAAACATTTGATATGTTACTATTTTTTTACTAAACTATGTATTAGAATTTATTATTTTATTATACTCATGATTAAATATTAACCTCTACATTGATATGTCCAAAATTTTGATCAATTAACTGATCAAAAGTTAAATAAAAAATAAGATATTCTATTATATGGTGTGCGTTAAAGAGCGTTACAATACACACACATGTAGAGAGTTTAGGAGTGGTGAGCTCTTTCCTCCTTTGAATTGGACCTTATTTGGTACACCCCAATAGTTGTATCTCGACTTTTAGTCTCGAACAAAATGCTAGGTTATCAAGCATAAAACACCTCCTTGACTACCAAACACATCTTTGAGAAAATATATTTTCTTTTAGAGTCTATTTGATTCAATAATCATTAAGGAAAAAGGAAGATGATGGAGGAGAAGAAAAATTAGAAAAAAAAGAGAATAAAGATGAAAGAATCAATATTCTTCAAATGACATAGGAGAAAAAAAATATTTTTTTGTTGGACGTATCAATGTCTGTGTTTATATATTTAATTATATATGGCTAAAAATAAAAATATATTATAAATATTTCTTTCCTCTTTTTTATATTATAATTTGAGGTTGAAAAAAAAATAAACTCTTAAAGAAGAATAAAGATAAATGAAGAAGACATTCTCCTTCATTTTTTTTCTTAAAAATATAATCAAATGAGATTAAATTATTAAGCTCATTTTTTTCTCTTTTTATCCTCCTTTCACCTCAATCAAAATGTTCTTAAGATGTTTCTCAACTTTTAAAAATATCTATTTTTTTATGATTATCAAATAAAAATTAGGAAAAATATTTTCCATTACAAAGTTATCTGAATTTATCCGATATCTCAAACGTTAAAAAACATGTCAATAAAGTAAAAAAAAGGTACTGATCAGTTCTCATTTTTAATAAAGTCCATTTTGTTGCTGTAAAAAATATATTGTTTTTCTTTCCTGAAGAGTTTAGAATCCGTGTATGGAAGACAAGAGGTGACAGATTTGTGGTCAAATCCTTTAATTGCCCAGTAGAATTTGGTGAGATACTTGCAAATCACCTAAAATTCTTTAATCTACGACTGAGAGATGTATTCTACAAAATTGATGCATGATCTGTAAACAATGGCGAAGAGCATATGCATTGGGCAAACACTTGTGAAATGTAAGTCATTCGTTCACATGGATTACTGATGCGGGTATATATAAAGTCAATAATCAAATAAACAAGTCGCACTCTCCTCATCCTTCCACACTACCAAGACACTCCTCGAATGGAACTCCAAATGACGGCTAATTAACTTATCCACGCAGTTTAATCATTTATTCCAAATTTTATTATAATTTTAAAATTCTGAAGCTAATCACTATTTTGAATCATGTGAATTTGACTCGATTAATTTTACATTGATTGTCGAAGTTGTCAATACAATAATTCAATTTAAATGATAAAAATATATTAAATTAAATATATTATCAATAATTATAAAAAATGAGATTTGACTTGAGGAATATTGTCTCTAATAATATATTAAATTAAATAATTATTAATAATTTTAAAATTTAAGATGATAAAAAGAACTACATCTTCCTATTATATTTTTAATAAAATAATTAATTAATATTACATCATTTAGTATTTTAAAAAATCATAATTCTACTATTATCTTTTATTTTAGTTATTATTATACATATTTTTTATATAAAAAAAGACTTAGATGCAAAAAAAAAATTCTAATCTGAAAAACAAGCTCAATCAAGTAATCTCATCCAACCGATCCCCATATTATTTTATTGATATATTTTAGAAAAAAACATCAAACGGACAGACACTCTTCTTTGAATTACATGGACATTTCGGATCTCCATCCTTAACATGCATGCTTTTAAAACTAGAATGTGTTATTGTGTTATCATGGCCACTCTCGTGTATACTTTAATAATGAGGCACTAGGAGAAATAATGTGGGATTGTGGTGGAAGTTTGAACAACGACGACCTCGCTTTCAGGATTTTCAAATGTTTGCATGCTCAATTATAGTCCATATACTGAGTGTGAAGTTAGATGTATTGTCAATTGTCTTAAATCCAATAATATATTTATACTTATATTTTAAAATTGTGGAAAGGAAATGCTTTAAGCCTCCCAAAAATTAAGACCGCTTATTTGTTTAATAATATTAACAGTAGCAAATATTTTGCTAGTTATTTTATGATAAATCTTAATGCTATTAATTTTGTTCTCATAAATTTCATCATTTATGCATCTATATAGTAATGAATTCAAATAATTAAAACTCACAATTAACTTTTCAACTAGAATTTCTCATAATTCATTTAAATCTCATTTTTTAGCATTGAAGAAACATAAACCGAATTTTTTTAAACATATGTTACTTATTGCAAACTTATTATTAATTTCCTCAATATCTATAAGAGTGTGATTGGTTGGTATACATATAAAAATATTATATTACTACGTTTGGATTAATTAATTTAATAATTTATTTAGAAATTATATATTTTCCTTGGGATGATATTCCATCAAATAAAATGAATCTCGTTCCTTCTAAAAAGTGTAATAATATTAGATTATCATGTATGATAAATTGAGATCCTCTTTCTTTTTTTTAGAAAAAAAGTATCTCGCTTTTAGAAAAATGCATGAATTTCTCAATTTCTCTTTCTTCTAAGGACAATATTTCGTCGTCTATAATATATCCTCCTTTTTTATCTAATAATAGAGCTTTTTCTCTCTCTTCTAATGACAATATTTTGTCGTCTATAATCTATCCTCCTCTTTTATCCAATAATATAACTTTTTTTCCTCTATTTTTTTTCTTTCAATTTCATTATTTTCTCTTGTACATAATATTTAATTTTCACTCCCCTTTAATAACTCACTTTTTTTCTCTTAGTATCTCGCTTTTTTCGCTTTTATATATTATACTTTATCTTTTTTTATAATATTTCACTTTTGCTTTCCTTCACTTTTCTCATTTTCTGTTTTATGTAGTATCTCACTCTCTCTCTCTCCTATAATATTTTGCTTCTTTCTCTCATATAATATAATATCATAATTTTCTTTCTCCTTCAATTTTTACATTTTTTTTGTCTTTTGTAATATCCCACCTTCACTTTTCTATAATATTTCATTTTCTCTCTCCTTTTTTTTCATTTTCTCTTTCATCGTAATATCTCACTTTCTCTCTCCTATAATATTTTACTCACTCTTCCATAATCTAATCTCAACTTTCTCTCTCCTTTAATGTCTCACTTTCTCTCTCCTCATTTTTTTCTCATGTAATATCTCACTTTCTCTCTCCTATAATTCAGTCTCATAACTTTCTCTCTCCTGTAATTTTTCTCATGTGATATCATACTTCTTTCCCCTCTAATATATCACTTTCTCTCTCATGTAATACTTTATTTCTTTCTCTATAATATTTCACTTTCTTTCTCCTATAATCTAATCTCATAATTTTCTTTTTCCTCTAATTTTATCATTTTCTCTCTCCTATAATATGACACTTTCTGTCTCCTATAATATCACACTTTCTCTCTCCTCAAATATATTTTTTTCTCTCTCCTATAATATAATTTCATAACTTTATCTCTCCTCTAAATTTTCATCATTTCTAGTATACTTACTTCCTCTCTTCTATAATCTTTTCCTTATCTATCCTTTAATACCATAACTTTCTCTCTCATTTTTTCGCTCCTCTAATATCTCACTTTTTTTCATTTTCTCTCACATAATATTATTATCTCTTCTTATCTCTTCTCCCATTTTCATATAAATTATAAAATTAATATTCCCATTACATTTCAATCTCGAACCAAACATGATAATATTAAATTTCTAAGAATATGATTCTGTAGAATCACATTCTATAGAATGTCATCATTCCAAGAAATATTGCATTAATCAACCAAACACACCATAATATATTGTCGTATACATTTTTTTCATACATGTTATTTTTATTTTAGGTCTTCAACTCTTGAGACAGCTTGTGTATAGATCATAAAATTTTTTTCATACATGTTATTTTATATTTTAAATAATTTATTTTAAGAAAGGAAATTAATTTTTAATATAAAATTTGTTGAAATTTGAATTCATAATAATTTTATTTTAGTACCATATAAAATTAGACATGATACTAATTATCCTAAAATTTAAACTGATACAAGGACAAGCGAATGCTCCACCATTTTTCAAAAGTTTTACATGTCCGCCTTTTTCATAATAATATAACATAATTTTATATTTTCAGTGAATGAACTTGAACAATCGAAGGCATATCCAGCCTAATCGTCCTTCACAAATGTAAACTTGTACGATTATGTAAATGAAGAAAGAATCTGAATGATTATTTGAGACGGAAAAAATAATTCACCCTTCCCAACAATGATTAATTAGGAGGAACAAAAATGATCATTAATCTTTTCAATAATAGAAAAAACATTGTTTGATGGGCCACATGCTAATGATGATGTTGTGTTTGTTGGAGGGGTTCTATCGGGGGATGGGAAGGTAAATGCGAGGTAGGGGTAGGAGAAGAGGGGTTGAGCCATTAAGAGTTGATTTTGGCCTAACCATGGGGCATCTAGTGAAAGATTTCCACTTGGACCTCTACCTATCTAAAGACAGTTAAGAAATGCTTTTCGTTAGTCTCTGATATCTAACTGTAACACTCCCAAAATCACACATCAGCTCTCGTTGCTCTCTTGAAGACATTACGACCTTACATCTTTCGACTTAACTTTGACCAATTGTCAAATCATCATAATTTAAAAATAACTCTTTAAGCTAAAACATCTTTCCAAACTTAGTTATATCAACCATGGTTGTCAAGATCGCGATCTTGATCGTAAGATCGTACGATCTTGCGGTCCTACGACAGACCAACGATCTCAATCTTAACTTAGGGATCGAATTTGTAGGATCGGTAGGATCGTACGATCTAGTTTGTAAGATCGGTAAGATCATAAGATCCTACCGATCCTACAATATTATTTTAAATATATAGAGTTTTTTTTTCTTTTTTGTACTTTCTTTTAAAGAAATATAAGTTGGGATCATAAAAAAATTGCATTCTGTTTTAAAATGTTATTTTTAAAACATACAACAAGCAAAAAAATAATAAATGTTAAAATTATTAAACAATATATACTTAAAAAAATCTTTGCATAAATTATATTTTAAGTATATACATATTTTTAATTTTTAATTTTTTATCTTTATAAAAATAATTAATAATAATAAATATACTTATATTTATTAATAATATAAGTTATCAAATATTTTTATTAAGTTACAACAATAATATACTACTTATCTTTATTAAAATTCATTCTTTAAGCATACAAATCTCTTAAAGTGATAAAAAAAATAATGGAAAATGTCAAAACATTAAATATTACTTAATAAATATTTGAATATATGTATACTTTGGTACATATATATTTTAAAAATATATTTTTTATTTATAGGTAAGATCTTACGATCTTCGATCTGATCTAACGACTTTCGATCTTATCATCCCCTTCCAATCTTAGGTAAGATCCTGATCTTGACAACCTTGATATCAACTAGTAAAATCATCTTTCCAAACTAAAACATCTTTCCAATTGACAAATCAATTTTCCAAATATCTAGTGAAAGTTATATCAAATAGGGACAACAATAACAAGGGAAGAATTGGTTTACCAAGACCCAACCAATGAACTAACACCTTAGACATTGGGCATAGTCTAGTCAAAGACTTTAAACAGTAACGCTTACTAGGAGGCAACCCAGACTAACCCCTAGTAAGTCTTCCTTCTTTGTTTTTGTTTTTGTTTGTGATCTTATCAAATGCATGATTGTGAATTGAGTGGAGAAAGGGTGTCACTCAACCAGAGAATACCTCAAAATTGGGTGGGAGAATCTAATTCTTTTCAGCCGCCCAAATCCCGCTCTCCCATATGATATCGTGGCATCAGTTAGAGGACGTCAACCACACCACTACCGACCTCACCAAAACAACCGTAGATTGCTGCAAGGAAGAAGCTGCTCGCAAAAAAGCAACCGGTGTCACCACGCCAAGGCTAAAGCTCTAAGTCCGGAGAAGCACAATCCTTCTCTGACGAACCCTCAGTTAACAAAGACAACTAAGCCAAAGCTCGACTCTGAATAAATCTCCAAAGAGGCCTCTTCCTCATCATGAATACCACTCTCCTGGCTTGGCTTCAACACTAAAGACAATGTTAGGATTAAGTCCGGAGGGGTCATGGTATGATCTTCTACCCACTCCTACTTATTTTCATACAATGAATTTTTGTGCTGTGTTTTGTACATTTTTGTTCATAACATGTTTGCATATCACACCCCTACCATGTTTTCGCTGTTTATTCACAATTTTACACTACATCTCTCAAGACTTGTCCTCATTTGTTTGTTCAAGCATATTAATTAAAGTAGGACGAGGTCTGAGTCGTACTATATAGATATTTGTTTTACTTTTAATCACTGCAATTCAACATTTGTATCTTCTGACTACCCTTGTTTAGTTGTCAAAACTAATATGCACCGAAACTGCCATGTATCACAATCGCTTCTTAGACACAAAAATTCTAAAAATCAGTATTGTCTATGCAACTAACTGAAAAAAAATGAAAATCTTTGTTCATTACTTTAAATCACTTAATCTGCAGGAACCTTTTCCCTTTTCTCTGAATAACTACTCATTTCACCTCTCACTTGAGAAAGTCAAGAGTATATTATTTTGAAGCACTCTAGGCACCTACCCGAGTAATCTAGGAAGAAAAAGATGGATAATGCACCGGAGAAAATCTCTTCTCACCCCCATAACTACTCCTCTGACATTTCACTTGAAAGAGTCAAGAGTATGCTGGTTTAAGACACTCATAGCATTCACGTTCAGTATTCTACGAAGAAAATGTGAGGATCTGCTAGAAGAACATGTCTTTTTGTTTGCATAACATTGCATATTTAAGTTAGTAAAAAAAGAAAAAAAATGTGTGGACAGGGAAGGAAAACATAAAAGATGAAAACATACTATAAAAAGTGAGACGAAGCTAGTCATTAGAAACCAATACAAAGAAGGATTCTTAAATCTAATGGAAGGTTATGACATGTAGGCAGTTAGATGGTGACCTTGAGTTGCACTAAGCATAGGCTTCAATGATTACTAAACAAGGTTTTATCAGGACAAAATAGTGCTATTTGTAGTGTACGTATAAAATTTTTAATTTTGTGAAAATTGTGGCTCGTTTCTTATGTTGTAGTCTTCGCATTTGAAATTCAATTACCTTAATCTTAATTCATTTTCTTGAGGACAAACAAATATTCAAGTCCGTAGATATTTGATGTGGCACATCAAGTGCACGATATTGGGCATTTGAATATGTATTTTACATCAGTTTCATATCTTCTTTTGAGCCTCGACCTCTACTTTGTACTCATTTCCCATTTTTCTATGAACACATCCTTAACTCACTTAAAGTTTGCCAATTTATATATTTGGAAACAAATGATGTTACTTTATACTTTTATTTCAGGACTTTGCAGAGAAGACATTTTCACACTCACGTAGAGAGAAGCATCACAACGTAGTAGCTCATGCTAGAAAGGGACATAATCACTAGAAGGCAAGAGATTCCTGACAGCTGATTATTGGCAAGGATGAATTGAAAGGAAATATTTTCTAGTATGACAGAAGTGAAAATTTCAAGAAAGGAAAGGAGATAAAAAAAGAATAAAGGAAATGCATCCTTTTGGGCATCATCGAGGAATCAGGGGATCATTCAATTTTCCATCTTCTTCGTTTAACGAAGAGGAGAAGTCACCATTGGAGATGGAAGAAGTTACAAAGAAGGGCACATGATGATGAGCATTTTTGAACACTTCATTTTTATTATGATGAATAACTAAATAAAATATTTTGGAGTTAATATTAGGGGATAATGGATAGAATCATATTTTGGTTTTGAACACATGTAACTATGATTTTCGTTTATGAATTTATTCGATCTATTTTGGTTTTATTAACTCGTATTGATATGTGAAAAGTTTTATGGTTTGATTGAATAAGATTTGAACTGACAAGTTATCTCTGATTACACTTCTTGTTCTCGCTCGTTTTCATTGAATGATACGCCTTGACCGAGGGGCATTCTTGCAATTGTGTGTTCATGATTTTGACATCGTTGGTTGTGTTTCGAGTTCCTATTTGCCATCGAATGTTCTTGTGCGATTGCAATCATGATGAACTTGTCTATTTTCTTAAGATTTAGAGTTGACTAAAGGATGAACTGTCCCCTTTCATTTACATAGGATTCAATAGCGAGCTCCATCACTGGTTTTGCAAACTTGTGATGCATGGATCGTATGCTGAAATGCCCTTGATCCGCAGTAGCTTCTTGATCCGTCTTAAATGGGTCTGGGCCTTCCTCTCGCTCACCGATGCCGGTCAGTTAGGAGATAGTGATTAAGGTCCTTAAAAAGGAATCCATGAGTCCTCTCTTCATCGAGATTCAATGTAGTGTATAAATATTTCACAATAGCGATGATCCTATCCAACATCCACAAAGTATATTAAATCTAGGGTTTCTCACGTCCTTGTTTAATCTCGACTCTTTTTAGTTATGATAATTTTATTTCGTTTATCAAACTTTTGAAAACATAAAAATTAATTAATATATATTTCTGCTCCTTTAGATTCCTTGCATCATTTCTTTAAGTAGAGTTAGTTAGGTTAGACTAGAGTGATTTATTCTTGATAATTGTCTTGGTTTCATTGTAGATTCGGTACCTGAACTACTACCATCGGTTGATGTGCACTTGCAACATTATTGTGTTATCTTAGATTTTAAAATTGATTGTTTATTGTCATTCACTATCCTGCATATACACTACCACAATTCTATTTGCATATTTGTACAAGAATTTAAGTTTGATTGAACACTAGACAACACACATTAGATATCGAGAGCAACTGATGCCCTATTTCATGTCATGGCCTGTGAAATCAACTTTAAGGTTGTGATCGCACAAGTGCGCGAGTCATGAAGATGTGCCTCATAGTCGCCATAGAGAGGCAGTTTCACGTGTTTGATATCATGATCCATGAAATCATCTTCACGGGCATGAAACCCTCTTTTTCATGATGGTGACAATCATGTTACAAATACTACCGAGAGGGCATCTCACTCACTTCAACTTCACGACCCGTGAATCTGTCTTCATGGTCGTGATCACCTTTTCTACGTGGGTATGATGAAAATGTCACAACCGCTATAAAGAGACTACATATCCCCCCTACGACATCATACCACATGAAAATTTCTCATAAGTGTGATGTACCATTTCACGGCCGTGAAACACAATTTCACGAGGCATGAAACTTGCCTTGGTACCTGAAAATTTTCATTTCCAACTGATTTCTTTCCGAACTTCATCCATTTCACCAATAAAAAGGCAATATCATGGTAAACACTCATACATGAAGTAATTCCTACCTACTAGGGTTCATGGTGCACTCATTAAACCATAAGAATCTAGATTTTGCGATCATATGAGCTAGAATTACAATTTAGGGTTCATATCATGCATTTTAAGATTCTTGGCATAATTAACTCGTAACATTCACTTATCATACTTTTAAGAAAATATGACATTTACATAACTTTCTCAAGTGGTTCATCATAAAGTTCATAACATGATCATAACAAGATAAGCTGATTTATTAAGGCCAATAGCATGATCGATTCACATAAGAATGAAGAATAAACATATAAACATCTATTCTTTCGTATTTTGTAAGCACAATTTGCCATTATAGTCCTCAAATTATATAATAAAGATATCAACCCAACCTCTTACGATTAACTTTTTACACTCCATTTCAAATTATCAATAAGAATGATATTATGATTTATAAGACATTTTGTCCATTTCGTACGAAACGACCATTTCCTTTGTTTTTGGACAAATTTGATAGTAGGTTAGTTTTCAATCTCATATCTTTATGGATACATCTTGGATTATATTAGTTATTGATCCCACAGTAACTAGACTTCAATACATATCCATTCATATATCATACATAATTTTTGGAAAAGTAAAATCTATTCAAAATCTTATTTGAGCATAGACTACAAAATCTGAACAAAAAAAATCAGCACATCTATTTGACATTTCAAACTTACATAAACATAGCTATAATTCCATATAAGTTTTCTTAGGATCCGAGCACTTATATTTTCAGGTTGAACATCAATTATAAAAAAAACAATCATTTTCAAGTCTCAATCATACACGATTAGCATTCTATTCATTACGAACACTAATCAAATCAACATTATGACGTAAGAATAATGAATTCATAGACTCTACTTTCATACAAATCATAATTCATCACTTCCACGATCATCTCTACATGAGATTATAAGGAAATCAAGTCATCATTCCAACCAAATAGAATGAGGTGGGTTTTTTCTTTTCCCCTCTTTGCTCCTTGCTTATTCTCCAAATCAGTTGCCCTTACAATTTCTATCCTTCATTTCCTTCTTTCTCTAATTTCCTTTTGCTTCTTCACAACCTTCTTTGTAGGAGCTCCAATAATGAGGAAGAAATGAGATAAACCCTAATCTTAATGGAGAGAATGAGAGGAAGAAAAAGTGTGATGAGTGAAAGATGGAGCCTATCTTAAGATTTAAGACTTTTATAATTGAAAGTTAAATAGAATTTTGGGTTTAAGGTGACTTATAAGACTTTAATGAACTTGGTCCTTATTAAATTTTGTCTAAAATTTTATATTAAACATAAATATTTCTTTTATTTTTTTGGGATTTTACATTAGGTCACTCGATCCAATGTACACCCATTACTTTGACATCATCTTGTATATTTAAAAATATTACAACATTCTAGATTCTAACTTTCAATCATATTGTATATTTTTACATATAACATAATATTTTGTTGGTGAATATTCGTATATATTTTTAAAAATCTTAAAGTATTACTATGATACTTTATTTAAAACTGGTTATCTTAGTATAAATATATAATAATGCCTTATTACAACATATCATATATTCGTATAGATTTTTAAAAATATTTATTTTAATATTTTAAATATATGTTTAATGACTTATTACAGCATATCATTAAATTTTTTGGGTTATACTTTATATTTTATTATAATGTTAATTGTGCTGGAGCCAGGAGTTTAATCTACGGGTAAATTAGTTATAAGCCAACTTAATAAAAAAACAATTAACTTTCAGCAGACAAATATTTTGTTTAAGAATCGGACTCATACTTCTATTGTTATCTCTCGAACTCGGACTCGAACACTCATGTTATATAATACCAATGGCTGACAGGTTTCCGTCTCCCCGGCCATAAAGCGCACACATATTTCAAAGAACTGCTTCGACTATGCAGTCTCGTCCTCACGGCATACGCCAATGGCGACGATCGGCGACTCCTCTGTTTGGAATATGCGGTACAACAACGTGGATATAAACATATTTGGTAGCATTACCGTCGTCTCGGAGGACGACATCGAAGACGACAACCAGGAGGTCAATCTACGGGTGTCGTTCGACGTGATCAGGGACAGTCTCACGCCGCTGCCGTCTTCAATGCCCAGGCGTTAAAGCGGCCTGTAAGCGGCCTGATCTTCGTCGACTTCCTCCTGTCTGAGCTGCACCTCGCGCAAGAACTTGTTTCCGAATTCTTGTTCAGACAACCGGACATGGAGGACGACGATTACGCAAACTTCTGTTTCAACTTCCTCGGTGGCTTCGCGGTCCACCAAGTGCGCCGCTACGGCTCGTCGCATGGTCGGACTCCCCGTACGATATCGATGCAAGTGGACGTCGAGGTGGTCATCAACGAGTTGCCAGTGACGGATCCTCCTTCGTGTGGTCCTGGGCCGGTGCCGCAACTGGAGAAAGTGGCTTACGAAGCGGCAGGGGCGGCGGGGGTGGGCGAGAGGGCGTGCCCGATATGCCTGGCGGAATTCAAAACCGGCGAGGAAATGGGGAAGACGCCGTGCAGGCACCCCTTGCACCCCGCCTGTCTCGGCCAATGGTTTGAGCGGCAGCCCTTGTGCCCTCTTTGCCGGTCTCTGCTTCCCCTTCTGTCGAATTCCGATCAGGCGCAGGAGCATCCGACTGGTTAATTTGCATGCAGCATATGGGTTCCAATTTGCATGCCGCTGATAATTTTATTTTTCCAGTTATAAATTAGAAAACTAGGAACATTAATTAAAAGAAAAAAGAAATATGTTCTGCACTTGTACAAAAAATAATGACTATAAATGAATATTGTTCAAATTTTTTTCTACAAATAGTGTCGTTACTTTCTATTGCGCTACACGCACTACACTAAAAATGCGCTACACGCTCCCTGCCCCCTTAATTAAAATATAACTAATTTTTTTATTCTGATTTTTTATACAATATGAAAAAGTCTTGTTTCCGTGCCAACTTCGTCTTTGTACACATGGACAAAAAAATATTAAATACCAGCCATATGCCATTTAACTTTTCATGGGCACCGTCTAATAATTAAGTAACTATAATGATAATAAACACTTAAAAGTTGAACTCCTTTAAGTGTTTACGGTAATTACACTAATTCTATGTGGGGTTGGGTTGGGCGTTCAGATCCAACTAGAAAAAAATGGTTTGGATTTTATTTTGACGAGAGAAACCCTATACTCTTTTATAAAAGATATTAGACCACCATTTTTTTCAAAGGTCATTATTTTTATTCTCTATTATGGAGTTTTGTTCTCTATTTCTCATGGAAGAGGTAAAACCCTATTTCTCATCTCAATCTCATTCTTTGTCTTTAGATTCTCGTCTCAAGGAGACTAAAGAAGATCAATAATAGTGTTGTTAGAGGCAAACATTCAGAAATAGTGTCTTACCTCAGCGTAAGATTATGGACTGCTACTAGAACATACTCAATGTTATTGTGATAATTTCACAAACCTTGATATCGTGTGGCTTTGTAAAATTCAACATGTCCGAGTCCAACTCAATCACTACAAGAATCTATCCATAAGTTTCATAACGCTTTATTAAACTTATTTTCGATACTCCATGACTTGAAATGATACTCATGTCAATTTGATTCTAACTAAGAGATATTTTTCTACTTACTTGTTACTATCATTTAATAGCTATAATTGACCATGATTATCTATCTATCTATTATGATTAATCAATGTTTATGTGACTAATTATCCTATTCTACTCATATTTATCAATTTATCATTAACTTGTAATAATCCTACCAATTTGTCATATAATCAAGTTTATAATCTAAAAATCTTGTTCATCTCTAATCTAACCACATATTTATTATCTTTTTCAATTACGTACTAGTTATCACTGAAGTTGATGCTTAAATGATTATTATATCAAACATTTCGCTATGGTCATAATTAGTTTATTACACCTATCTAAATATTTAAAGCAACTAATTAAAGTTTGTAATAATTGCCATCACGTATAATGTGATATGGTGTTAAACGCTTGTGGATCTCATAGCCTCTAACAACCAAGTGTTGTAAAGACGTGTTACATGTAAAAAATTCAAGAGTCTGTTGGTCCAGGTGAGACACATCACGAACAACAACACTGGAAAAAAATAGAGGAGAAAAGTTCACATAGAACTCAACAGAAGGAGATTAATTTTATTGATTGGTCAACACCAGAATTTATAGCACAAAGAAAATTAGTTTAATCTGAAAACTAATTCTACCCTAAACTCAAAAGATAAAGTCCTAATAAAAAACTAATTCAAGCTAATCTAATCCAATCAGCATAAGATAAGATAATATAAGATAATATTTAATATAATCTAATCTCTTTTAAACTTCACCATGTCAAGATTAGATCCTAACATACTCCTCCCTAATCTTGACATTTTTTCAAATCCTTCATTCCAAGCAAGTAGCACATTGTTGCCATCTTCACTACTGGTAGCGATTTCGTAAGCACATCTGCTCACTGCTCTTCCATGCGCACAAACTCAACTTTAATTTGACTCTTATCAACACATGCTCGGATGAAGTGGAACTTTGTGTCTATATGATTGCTTCGGCCATGGAAAACTAGATTCTTAATCAATGCAATAGCTGACTAGTTATCAACTAACAAGTTTACTGGTCTCAATTCTTGCTTTGTTAATTCTCCCAATAGGCTCCTCAACCACACTGCTTGACATGCCGCCTCTGTAGCTGCCATGAATTCAACTTCAAAAAATGATAAGGCCACGGTCTTCTACTTTTGGGATGCCCATGAGACAAGATTGTTGTTGATGTAGAAAGCCATGCCTCTAGTGCTCTTTCAATCATTCAAATCAGCAGCTAGATCACTATCACTATAGCCCGGGATCTATTCTTCTTGAGCACCTTTCTCATACACAATTCCATAGTGTATGGTTCCTTTTAGATACCTGAGTATTTGCTTCACGACCTTTTGGTGCATCATGGTTGGTCTCTCTATAAAACGGCTAGCCACGCCAACTGCATATGAGAGATCATGTCTAGTATGATGTAGATACCTCAGGCTACCAATGACACGTCGGTACTCAGTTTTATCCACCAGCTCACCTTTTGGGTCCTTGTGTAACGGCGCCTTTGGTTCCATTGGAAACTTTGTTGCATTGCACTCTGCCATGTTAAACTTCTCCAGAATTTTCTTTGCATATGATGATTGCCTTAAGAGTCATCCTGTTCTCCTCTTGAGTCACCTCAATTCCTATATAAAGTATGCGCATTCCAAGGTCACTCATCTCAAACTCTCTCATCATTTGTTGCTTGAACGCTACAATTTCATCTGGATTTTGTCCTGTTACCATAAGATTATCCACATACATGCCAACAATTATGCCATGAGATCCTTCACCTCTTGTGTACACAGCTTGCTCTTGTGCACACCTCCTGAATCCGAGGTTCTTCAAACTTCTATCGAGCTTGATATTCCACGCCCGTGGAGCTTGCCTGAGACCATACAATGCCTTGCTCAGTTTGTACACACAGTGCTCCTTGTTCTTTTGTATAAACCCTTCTGGCTGCGTCACATAACTTCTTCTTCAATATCTCCATTGAGGAACGCTGACTTCACATCCAAGTGGTGCACTTGCCAACCTCGATTTGTAGTAATTGCAAGGATGACTCGAATTGTATCAAGCCTAGCGACTGGTGCAAACAC
>LTAE01001190.1:33372-52484 GCA_001647135.1 Pontederia paniculata | reverse complement strand
AAACGTGGTGTTTGTGTGCTGTTTGTTTTCTCTCTACTCTCTTCTTTCTATTTGTGTTTATATTCGCATATGCATGCTTCCGCTGACATAACACATTAAGGTTAATACTAAAAGAGAGTAAAATTTTTTAATACACCAATTCACCCTCCCCCCCCCCTCTTGGTGCCATCTAGATCCTACACAACTAACGAAAAATGGGGAAAATTTTACCTTTTTCATGAGGGAGAAGAGTAGATGGCCGGAGAAGAAGAAGGAAGCACACGTAGAAGGAAATCCGTGAGCGGGGAAAGAGAAGGGTGAAGATATTTATTGGCAATTTTCTGACGAAATTTCTAAAGAAAAAAGTCCCTCAGAAGATAAAAAAAATTTCATTCACGGGCTTCCTATACACTCAGGGGTGGCGGGTCAGGGGGAAATTTTCTGACGGACCCACCACCCGCCAGAATATCTGACGGGAATCGGTTCTGCACCCGTCAGGAATTCTCACGGGTGCGACCCATGAGAAATTCTGACGGGTGCAGAACCCGCTAGAAATTCTGACGGGTCCTTGTGACCGTCAGGAACTTTGACGGTTCTACACCCGTAAGAAGTTCTGACGAGAATTTGTCCCTCAAAAATTCTGACGGGTCTTCCGACCCGTTAGATTTCTAAGGGAGTTTTTTCCCACTAAAATATTTACGGATATTTCTGAGGGATTTTTTTCCGTCAAAAATTTTTGTCAGAAATTTGGATTTTTCTTGTAGTGTATTATAATGTTAAATTGTCAGATATATAATGTAAAAATCATGTTGTGTATGAAAAGTGATCATTAATTGTTATGATGGTTACTTGTTTATTTAAGAAGAGCGAGGAAAATAATATCTATGTTTTGAAGTTATTAATAGAAGAAAAGAATTATTTGGGAAAAAATATCATTATTGAGAAAATTTTGGTTATAAGTGAAAAAAATAGTGAAATAAAAAATAATTTCTAACAAGAAAATAATATTTAAATGATAAAAATAATTAAAAAATAAACAATGATTATTCCAATACTTTATAAGAAAATGTTGTTAAAAAAATAATTTATCAATAAGGACATTATTTGATAAAAACAAGTATAAAAAGGTTTTCAATATAAAATGTATTTGATATATAAATTATAGAATAACATATATAAAAATTAAGGGTCCAATTTTAGACTACCTATGTAAGTAGATAACATCATACTACTTATTTTATCAACTGTAAAATATATGTTAGATCTAATAATTTATAACAAATTATTTAAGAAAAAAGAAGATCTTATATCTTTCGTAGATCTAACATCTTATGGTAGATAATAAAAATAGTACGATGTTACCTACTTAAGTAGTTAGCATCTCTATTTTTTAAAAATTAATTATTAGGTCTCTGATATCTAATATTAAGAATTATATAAATAATATATACATAATGTAGAATAATAATTTTATGAATAAAGTAATCTAATTTTATCAATATTAAATATATTTATTGTTTAGTAATCTAATTGAGATAAATATATTTATATTATAAGACAACCAACTGAAAAAGTAAGTTGTCATAAAATAAAATCATTAACTTAGGTTGAATCGAACTTGACACCTATTACTTAGAGGGCAAATTATCTAACCACTTGAGCTGGACTACAAGTACAAACATAATTTACTAGGCAAAGGCGAATCCAAGGGGTGCAAGAGGGTTCACTGACACTCCCTTGGATTGATTATATATTTTCTTAATAGTCACTTAACAATTTTTTTTCATATGTAGATGAATAATAGAGATTTGAAATTATTGTTAAGAGGTTTTGTGTTGAATTCTCCTTAATTGTTCAAAATTTTCCATTTTTCTATACTTAGTTTACATTTCTACATTTTTTTATTTTTTTTTACTTTTACCCAAATATTATCTAATATACTTTTCCCTAAAATAAAATTTACTTATATTATATTAATATTTATTCATTCATTAATAATACTATTTATATATCCTAAAATATGCATTCTTCCTTATTAGTCTATAATTGTATTAATAATCCACTTATTTATTCTATTACATGCATACTTTTATTTTCTTATTATTTATCCTTTACCTTTACTCAAATATTAGCTTATATTATTTCATAAAATATTATTTATTTATTATTTTTAAATTTATATATTCATTAAAATTATAATATATACTACATTATAAAATTTTACTTATTATTCTATGACTATATATATCATATAAATCATCATATTATTTTATCACATGCATAGAAGAAGATTATCAAATTTTATTATTTTATTATTCACATATTTTATTCAATTATGTATTAGTGTTATAATATCATTTTTATATTTTTAAATGTTCTCACTTTTTTATATTTTTTAATGCTTAAAAAAGTAAAATTTATTTAAGTTTCTTGAATCACATTAAGTTGTGCAAATAAAATAATTAAAATTATTCTATAAATAATATATGAATAATTATGTATTCTGGATAAAAATTCTGGCTCCGTTATTGTTACTAGGGCACTATTTATCCATGCGCACCCGCATAACTTCGCCACTGATCAACACTTGTATAATATATTGTGTTACTTTCTTAATTAACTTTAGTTAATATAATTTATTATCTATCTTTATTGAAAAAATGTACAATCAAATTAATGGCACTTCTTTTAGTGATATGTGTGTCTAGTAATTTTCATGTCAAACAAAACATATATATATATATATATATATATATAATATTTTGTTTCATTCAAATTATATAGCACAGATAATAACACATGGCAACATATGACTTCTTCTTTTAGACTTAAAATTTTAGAAAAATCATATCGTAACTACTATTAAAATATTAAAAATTACAATTATTATTTGTATATAATTAGTCAATAGGTTTTTAGTATTTTTATTTAAATATAAAAAATTAAAAGTAAAATAGAATTAAAAAAATTATATTCAATAACAATTTATATTAGCATTTCAACTTCATTCTTTTATACTTAACTTTTTTAAATTATATTTGAGCTAGAGTTGTTTTAAAGAGTCCAAAAAATTTGGAACTAAATTCATGGCCCTGCATATTCTCCATCGCTCTATTCACGCAAGAAGTTTGCTTTATATATATATAAGAATAATCTTTATAAATTATTAATAATATAAACTTCAAATTATTTTGATATTATTTTATTTACTTATTTTAATTAATAATAATTTAAATAATTTAAAAATATAGATTGCTTATAAAGTGACAATCTAAATTATCTAAAAAATTACTTTTTCAAATTATCAATCAAGTGATAACTTTATTTATATTTAATTTTTATATTCACGCTTTTAAATTATTTATAAATAAAATATAACACAAAAAATATAGCATATAATAATAACAACATAAATAATAATAATAATAATAATAATAATAATAATAATAATAATAATAATAATAATAATAATAATAATAATAATGACAATAATAGATATTATTTAAATAATGTTTATATAATATTATATTATATTACTATTATTATATTATGAATAAAAATATATCAATTATTAATTAAAATAACATTTTTATTGATTATTATTATTCATAATTGTTATAAATATTATTTGATTATTATTTTACTTTGAAGGGTATTAATTACTTAATATATTATTTTGTGAATTATGATTTAAGTTGATAAATTTTAATTTAATAATATGATTTTTTTACTTAATAGTATTTATAAAAGATATTTTGATAAAATTATAAATACATGATAATTTGAATTGTTATTTGGATTACTTATATATAGTAAATAAATGATACATTGATAATTATTTTGCTATAACTAATAATTGTTTTAAAATATCAGAAGTAATTTTCATGGAGTGATAAGTTGTTTATTTGGGAAGATCTCAAACTCAAATCATCAATTACATAATGAATTTTAGTTGTGAATCGCATTTGCTATAATTAGATGTATGATCCGATGTCACATAAATTAAAATGTGGTGGCAATAAAAGAATATCTTTTAAATAATTGTGGGCTATATATTTATTAACATTCAAGCATAAAGATAGAATTTATAATTATAAACTAAAAATCTGTATATAAATAATTTACCAAATATTGTTCTTATTATTATATGACGTGTGGCCGGGTTATGGATCAACATAGATTTCCACCTCGAGCTATGTCGCAATGTGACTTGAATCTGGGCTATAAAGTGTGTAAAGGTTGGGCTGCAAATTGTGGCTTGCGGCAATGCAGTTCAAATTTATGAGCCTGTTTATTTGTGAGCATACAAGGGCCCCTGCTTAGCAAAATTCTGCTAATAATGGGAAAATTAAGGCCTGTTTAGATGTTATATAATTTTGAAGTAATATTTTCTGTTGACAAATTATTCCATATGTATTTGTATCAATTTTATCAGATGAAAATATAATATATTAAATAAAAATATAAAACAACTATTCATTTCTGTTTTCATTTCATTTCAGTAATTTTTTTTCTCAATCTTTTATTTCTTTTGTAGTTACAATGTATTTAAAAAAATCAAATATATAATTTTTTTTTACGTCCAATAAAAATTGTAGTAAAAAATGTCTTACTATATTTTTATAACGTCGTAAATTTTCAAAGCCCTAACTCTTTAGTAGTGCGCTCTCTAGTGTGCTTGCTCCCCAATCCGTCTTTGTGAAATAATTTTGAAGAAAAGAAAGAAATAGCTGTTGGGAACTAAGAAAAACAGAGATATCGTAATAAATAATATAGAAAAAAATATGTATATATTTACATAGTTTATGAGGGTGGATCTGGTAGTTTATGAACGTCTTTCACTATTTTCGAGTGTTAAAATCACATGTAGATGACAACTCACATGAAATATTAAGTGAGAAAGTATTTTTTAAAATAAGAGCTTAGTCAGGGTCCGAATTTATAAGTTATCAACAATATCAAAATTTTAAGCTATTAAAAAAAGTACTCATATTTATATTTATATTCTAATGTCGGTGGCTGTTAATTTTTTGTAATTTAACCAGTGAATTAGATAGAAAAGTGTTTGGTGAGCTTGAAAGTTGAAATAGCTGATAAATATACAATTAATGACATAGTTAAAATGACAATTTATGTTATTCACTTGAGGTGTGTTTGAATTGATAGAAAAGGAGGGAGGTAAAAATTATTCTGTTTGGATAAAAAAATTGAAAGGAAAATTAAAAATTAATTTTAATTTTTTTTAACTAATTAAAAATTGTCACTCTAATTTGAAGTTAAATTGTCTATCTTTCGTTATTTTTTCTTTTATTATTATTCCTTCCCTTTCTCTTTTCTAGCAACTCTAAATTAAGAGTGATAATTTTGAGTTAGTTACAATGGAAAGAAGGTTAATTTTTTATTTTCTCTTCAAATAATTTTCTATTCAATTATGTTTGGATGGAGAAGTAATTTTCATTAACTACCCTTCAACTTTCACATTAGCTCAAATATACCCTCTAGCTTTGATTTATAATAAAAACACCCTCCAAGTTTAAATTTGTAACTCAATTACTTCTTTACCTATTATAGGAAGTCACCTATATTATTATTTATATCATCTCTTTTTTTATATTTTTAAAAAAAAGTATATATTTTCATACCATTGATAAAAAAAATAAATTTAATGATTAAAAATATTGGTAGAACAAAATATAAATTAATTTAGAATCAATCAAAATTTTAAAAAATTTAAAACTTTAAATTATGAATTACTTATCAATAATATCAAATTATAGCATAATTAGTTCAAAATATATATTAAACTATTGGCATTCTTATGTGTATAGTTTAAAATAAAGGTAATTTTTCTTGATTGTGTTTTCTATGAGTTTTAAAATTTAAATCCATAATACACAAAAAATAATTATTTAAATCGATTGAGTTTCTTTAAGTTTTAATTGAGTTGAATTTTATTTTTTTAGTGACTTGGGTCATGATACAATTTAGTTATTAGAATTAAATCATTTTTTTATCGAAACCAATTATAGAATAGTTAAATTAGTATCGACTGATCGTGATCTCACGTGTACTTAAAATTAGTATATTAAAATATGAAAAAAAATAATTTTTAAAATATAAAAATGAGATGACACAAATAGTAATATATATAGGTGACTCTCTATAATAGGTAAATGGGTAGTTTAGTTATAAATTTAAATTTAGAGGATATTTGTATTACAAATCAAAGTTAGAGAGTAGATTTGAGCTAATACTAAAATTGAAGGGTAATTGATGAAATTTACTCTTGGACGGAGGGAAAGGTGAGAAATGAAGGGGAGGATAAAAATTAAAAATTAAAGAAAAAATTAAAATTTAACTTTCTTTTCCTTCTAACTAACTAAAAATTATCACTTCTAGTTTAAAATTAAATTCTTTACCATTCCTTATCTTCTATTCCCTCCCATTACCATACCCGAATATTTCATTGTTATAAGTTTATAACATTTAAGTGATCTGACTATGACTATATATTTTATTATCTTAAAAACAAAGCTGATATGAAGAAATAATAATATGAATTTAGTATCGTTATACCAACACGGTATCTTTTTCCTTAATAGAAATTGAATACAAATGTAATAAGTATGTAATACTTTATATTTAAAAGAAAATATTAGTGAAAATACCATATATTACTTTTAAAATATTCAGGCTCCATTTATTTTGAAAAAAAAAAAATTTATATGGAAAATATTCTTTTTAAGAAAATGGATTCTTGAAAAAATGACGGAAATGATTTTAAAAGTATATTTCTTGTAAAATATTTTTTCATTTGAAAAAAAAATAAATTTGATCAAAAGGAGAGTAATTTCGATCGATCGACTTCTTTTTATGATATCAAATAGTAAAAATTGAGGAAATCGTTATCTTACACACTTTCTTAAAAAACAAATGAAGCTTTATAGAATTCCGAAATATCTATTTAGGTTTTAATTTTCTTAATTTCTTAAACTAGCGTAAGTAGCACTACAGTCATTACTTAAAACGATAAAGTCAGGTTCTTCAGGTGCCTTTTTAATTTTTAGCCACATAGAATTCTTCCCAGTCGAAAAATGAAAAACAATTGAGTCTCATTTGTCATTTGATAATATTTAGTCTGGTTTCAAATACGATTACAATTTAAATATGAGGTCAATTGTAAGTTCATGCTTTTGTGGATCGAAAGATCGATCCATGTAACAAAGATCTGTATTATTAATTTGGGGGTTATGAAAGATTTCATGGGTAGGTTGTTTAGTTAAATCAGGATTCATTAAAATGTTTTTCATAAGGAATTATTTCATTCTTAGTACGAGAAAAACTATATTTTCTGAAATCATATCGTTTTGTCTTTCAAAGGGAATGTCATAATTGTTTGCTATTTATTTCCTTTTTTTCTTAAATTCTGGTATCCGGAAGACATTAAAAAATAGACAATAAAATTTGATCACACGTTTCAAAATTTCAATTGGTACGATTAGTTAGTTAGATATTAGTAATTATAGTTTAGATCAACTATATTTGTGCACTAAATAATCATTTAATATAATAAATAACTAACGAGTAATAGCCTCTAGAATATGAATTTATGATAAATAATTCATGATCTCAAAAACAAATAAAATATTAACCACCAATACTTTATTTTTTCTTCAATATGTTTAAAATTGTTAATATATGATTAATTTGACGTTTAAATTGACCAATTCATCGCGAATCCGACCTGAGCATCACATGCACGTCCGATCGAATCCAAGGGGCGAAGCATACGGATGCACGTGCCGGATATGCGAACCCTCTTTTGAACTTTAGTGCGCGCACGAGCGATGACCTACCTGTTAATTGGCTTCACATGTTCCCTTTCTTTTGTTCGCCCATTTAACTCCTAATACTATACCTTCTTCTTTTCTAATACCCATTTTTTACTTTTCTTTTCTAGCGTTTCCAACCCTCTACCAACTTTTGCTTTTTTGCTAGACATCATTCTTTTCTTCCATCATCCACTTTTATAGGCTTCTAAGAGAGAGAGAGAGATCTACATGGAGTCCACTCCAAATCTTTGTAGGTAGTCAAACTTTAATCAACCCTTTATTCCCCTCGGAAACAATGGAATATCAAATATGTATGAGAGGGATAAAGCGAGCTACGTATAAATAAATAGTGTGTAAGTGTGTGTTGTTGCAGGTGATTGGAATTTGGCAAAAGGTGGTATTATTTGTCCCCTGGTCAAAGGCCCCCTTATTTGTCCCCTGGTCAAAGGCCCCTTCCCTCCCTCCCTCCCTCCTGTAATTGACATGGAACAATGTTTCGAAGCAAGAGAAAGGCAAAAAGAAGGCTGAGAGGCAAAAAGAGAGAATCAAACGCATGAGACCAAGATGAAAAAGCATGGTGGTGGAGAGCCTGATGGCCTCTCATCATCGTCATCATGCTCTGCTGCCGTTAAAAGATGTGTGCATTATTATGTTATGAAATAAAAAGGCAAAGGCATTTCGGTAATAGTAGTAGTAGAAGAAGAAGAATGCAAAAGGGAAGCCAAAAAGTAGAGCCCTGCCCCTTCTCTGATATGAAGTCAATGTTATATATCAAAGTTAATGGACATGATGATCAAGATTGATAGCGAAATAATTAATAGAGAAAGAGAAACATGGAAGTATGAAAGAAATGACATACAATAACTTGGTATGCAATCGAATTATGAGTTCAAATTTGTAGGAGGAGGACATTAACTGCTCTAGTCCAGATTCACAGTTCAAACACTTGAACAGTTTTATCTTTAAATTGTTCTTGAGGCCTGTTCAATAACAGTAGCAATACTAACACTGGTAGCCCCCCCTTAAGTTGTCACTGTGTGTGTGTGTGGACTGTCACAAAATGGGGGGAAGGATGGCTGGCAAAAGTGGGCTCCAGAGTTAAAGCCCCCCCATGAGGCCGCTGCATGCATGGCAGCATGAGGTCCGGGAATCTCTGAGGACCATCACGTTCCAAGGAAGACGGATGACCGATCTCGATCCCTTCTCTGCTGGGTCTGTAACGTGGGAGCATGCAGAAGGACGCCAACCAACTTCCTCTTCTTCTCCTCCTCTCCTCCTTCCCTCCTTCTACTTTGTCCTTCTTTCCCTTCTGATCGATCCCTCCTTTGTGCACTCCCTCACGCTTCTACATCAGCCTGAGACCACTTCTCCTACACTCCACCTCTCGCTGTGCCATTACTCACTTTGACCAACTCCGAGAACTAGAAATCTTTAATTACGTTCCTACTGTGAAATTCATATTGAGGAATATGATATTGATAATACGGAACACACATGGATGAGTCATGAAGGAATATACTGTGGGTAGTGCAGCATAATAATAATAATAATAATAATAATAATAATAATAATAATAATAATAATAATAATAATAGTAGTAGTAGTAGTAGTAGTAGTAGACTTCAGATGTGCCCTTGCATGGGATCATATCATATGTACATCAGCACTTAGCTAACAGTTACATGCACTAATTAAGCTCACCAATGGCATGGAAATGAGCAATAATTAAGGCTAAATCTAAGAAGGTCGAGAGAAATGGGCAAAATGACGAAGAGAACAAAGCGTAAGAAGAGGAAATAACTCGCGGTTGGAACACAAAAAAAGAATTAGATGAAGAGATCGAACTAGCAAGACGAAGGAGAAGGTGACACTACATGGAGGCCCAAGTCCTTGTCCAGCGTCAAGCGTGGTTTGGTGGACGGAGACGTTGGCGCCTCGTCTACTTCTTGCCGTCCTCTTTTATTACTAGTGCACCCGGCGGTCTCAAGGGTCACGCCGAACAGCTTGGGCCGCACAGTCGTCGCGTCGCTGCTGCTCTCTCCGTTGCTGTTTTTGTTGTCCACGGGAGGTGGCGAAGGCTCTTCCGCGATAGTGAGGGAGCTGCTGGAAGTGGTGCTCCCGGAGTTGCGGCCGCCGCGTCGGTGGTAAACTGAAACGGCGGCGGCGCCACCAGAGAGGAGGAAGTTGGCCGAGGCCGCCGCCGCGGAGCTCGGCGCGACGGGACGGACGTGGTTCTGCACGAAGTAGATAATGTCGTTGTAGAGCTTCCTCATGTGGGCGAGCTCCGAGAGCAGCGCCGCGTTGCTCCGCCGCAGCCGCTCGTTCTCATCCAGCAGCGCGGCCGCCGTGGCGGGCCCGGCTCCGCTTACTCCAATGCCAGTGCCACTGATGCTTGTACTGCTGCTGTTGATCCCTCCGAGAGCGAGGAGACGAGGGGAGGGCGCGTCGCGCCAGCGAGGCGCCGCTGCGGCCAGGTGATGCTCGTCAAAGTGTTGGTGGTGGTAAAGCGGGAACAGAGGTGGAGAAGGTATCGGCAATGTAGACGAGGTCTTCCGGCGATGGATCTCGCAAAGCAGATGCTTCTCTCCTTTCCTAAAGAACTCGTTGGCGAACTCCCATCTCTCCGGCACTACCTTCCGGAAACCCTGTTACGCATGCATGAAAAATATCGATCTCGACATGAAGCAAACGCTGACATTGTTGTAATAGCAGCAACTAAAGCCGAACAATACTTACGTATGTGTTAAGTTGGCGGACGAAGCTGGAGAAGTTGTTGTGCTTGAAGTAATTGGGGAGGAGATCTCTGGCGAACTCTGGCGGGCGCCAAACGACGAATGTAGAGACACGGTCGTCGCCCCACGAGACGATGTGGTCAGTGGAAGGATCGTCCACCAGCTGGTAGGTCTTGGTGAGGAACGGCGCCGGCACCGGTTTGTGAGCGTCCACTCCTCCGCCGCTTCCGCCGCCAAGTTCCCAACACCTTTCCATGGGAGATCTGCAGCACTAACAACACAATGTGCGTAGCAGTTGTGAAAGAGAAGGCAGAAGCGAGAAATGGCACTGATGGGAGGAGGTGTTCGACGTTGGGTTTTAGCTTGGAGAGGAGGAAGGCATGTGATGGCGAGTGGTGAGAGGGGGCAGTGCGTGTGGGGGGAGATGGAGGGTTTTGTTGTTTACTTGGCAGCTGCGGCCTCGGGTTTGATGGAGAGAGAAAGAAATGTTTTGTGGGGATAGAGAGAAGGGAATATGTGTCTGTCTGTCTCTTTACGAGTAAGAGGAGAGAGAGAGGGGGAGATGGAAAGGGAAGGAAAGATGAAGTTTTGGCTTCAACTTTCAAGAAGAACCCGTGACATGCACCATGTCTTTCTCTCCCCCCTTCCTTTCTCTCAACTTCACATCTGATATCTTTCTCTCTCCTTCTCTCTGAATCAATTTTTTTATGCATTAACTTTAGATCGCCGTGGTGCGACGCATAGAGAAGTTTGATTTGGTTCCAAGCTGCTGCAGCTGCTGCTGCAGCTGCCACTGCCGCTGTCCATGTTGCTGCAGGGCGCGGGCACACCGCGCACGTACTTAAAAACAAGCATCGGCAAGGGGTCGCCGTGGGGGCTGCGTCGGGTTGTCCTGGCGCTTTCCGTTCTTTTTCTATGCTCCTGATGAAAGAAAGAAAGAAAAAAAAGTGCTGCACGTACCGCATCGATTTTTTCTCACTCATAAGTTTCAGCTGTGTGCAGCTGCCTCACGAGACTTCCTACTTGTTCATGCAAGTACCGTCTTCGTCACCAAATTTAAAGCACAATTAATTTTTCAGCAATAATATATATTTATTTGCAATCGGCCACTGCTGCTATACATTGTTCAAACCATCTTATCTTCTATTTATTGGCTATAGCAGTGTCATTCTAATGTTCATGTACTACGTACAGGCGTTCATTTATGTTCGGATCACCTTTTTTTCGTTTCAGATTATATTTGAATAAACCAGCTGCATATGCATGGCAATTTCAATGAATAGAAGAGCTACTGTTGGAGATCAAGAATAAATGAGTGGCCTGTTCATTATACAATTCAGTTCTTTGTTCTTTATTTATTTCAAGCACATCAGCATGTAGAAGCAGTATGAATTGTTGCAGGAGGAACCAACATGCAACATGCATATGGATCATCATGAATTTGTAGAACTTTTCTCCTTGATGAGATTATTGGTTCTACAGAGATAGGAAATCATGCATTATTACTTCACCATTCCTTCAGTACTGGTGACTAGTCCGCAGTTTGCATTTGAAGCAAACTGTTCAACATATAGGAAATGTACAAGTTGCTTGCAGTACCTTAAAATTTTCAATTTTGTTCAAAATTTGTGATCATAATGGTAAGTAAATATTGATATGTAAAATAGCAATAGCCTTCATGGAAATAAATACACAAGGCCAAAACAAAAGTCCTTCAATGTGCATGTGGGTGTCAGAGCTCGCATAGTGCAAGAAATTAGATGCAAAGAACTACCATTCGTTAAACAAAATATAAAAAAAGGAGAAGGCATTAATTAACCAACTTCCTGTACTACTGCACATCTACTGTACACCTTTTTATGTGGTAATTTACACTGTATACAATCAAAATTAACTACATTATTGCCGGGCTCATCAATCACTAGTAAGTACTTTTCCTTAAGCTCTTCAGTCAAGTTGCTCCATATAGTTCCAATTTGTTTTACCAGATGCATCTAGTACTGTGTAAGATTTTACCCTTTTCCAACAGAAGAATCTTATTACCTCGGCCATCTACTTAACCTTGTCATTATTATCAAGATCCGATCTTATATCAAAAGTTTTTTTAGTAAACTGATTAGAGTTTTTTTTCCTTGTGCAGAGCTAAGTTGATTAGAGATTTTGTCTTTAACCCAAGATATAATGATATTAAATATATATTTTCAATTTATCTTTCCATAAACATTAAACTAATGAGTTTTCCTTGTATAACCAAGAAAAAATGTTGGATAACTTAGCACGGTGCACATATGTAGACTCTTCTCCACGAATTCCACGTATATCTCTTCAGTCGGATTTCAACCCTAATACTCGAGATGAGAAATAAAATTTTAATTAAACATAAGCCTGCATTAAGTCCTATACTTGATATGATTATCAGTTTATATAAGTGCTACATAACAGTTCTGTCAATAAATTAATTAGGGTTTGATTAATGAATAATGGTTGATGACTAACAACTACATTTTAAATATTTAACTGATGGTTTGAATAAAATGGCGTTTGGCAACCTGAATTAGTAGTTGAACTACTTGATAATTATAAACTAAATTACTTATTCTATTAATTTAATTCACCTATATTGTATTGCATTGTTATTTACTATAGTAGTTAATTGTGTTATTTATTGTTATTATGTATATACACACATGCATACAATTAAGTTTGACCTTAAGAAAAAAAATTAAAATATAAATACAAAAAAGTAAAAAAAATATGAGTTCAGGGTAATACATTAATGAAAAACAAACGCCACATTTGGAATGCCAAAAGGTAATAGAACATTAGTAATTTAAGTTTAAACAGCTTTTAAGAAAAACATGTAGTTTAAACTTACTATTTAACAACTTATATTAGATAAAAAATAATAAAGAAATAAAAAATAATATTTTCAACTAAAAAATATTTGTCAAAGAAAAAAAACTACTGCAAATAAAAAATTACTAATAATTGTCGTGTTATACACGCACCAGTTTCTCTTTTTTACTACATGTACTTGTATTAACACATATGTACATACATAAGTTGCCTGTAACTATGTATATTCTTAAAATTTTGAACACTTGTTTGGATTAGTTATGTAGTATTTTGCATTCTTCCTCGAAGTTTATTTTAAAACCTCTTATTAAACATCTGAAATAAGGTTTTAATCGAATCAAAATTTTATAAACATTCACTGTATTTTTTTTTCGAATTGGTTTGGGTTTGATTAGATTGACGGGTCAAATCGGATCTTGCTCACCCTAACCACCCTAAATTTTAACTTATTTGTTTTTACTGGATTGAAACAACACAACTTTTCAACTTACTGAAATTTAATCTTGTATGTAATTTGGTTAGAGAAAATAATTAAGTTTGACATGAAAAAATAAAATGGAATAAGTTGATGGCACATAACCAAATTGCTTATATTTTTAAAAAAAAAGGTATATATAACTAAATGGTAAAAATAAATATAAAAATTAAGTTGATCAGTACTAATTAATTAATGAGTATTTTTTCCAAAATATATTATATAAAATATAAGTTTGATATTTTTTATCTGGTAATATATTATAAGATCATTAATTATTTACTCATAAAGTTGGACATAGTTGTTTCAAGTTCAAATTCATATTTTGTGCTATCTCTTTTAGTTGTTGCGCATATGTGGCATCCACTTATCGAGTTTATGATGCTAAATCTAAAAAAATTTGAAACATCTTCCTTTTTAGTCCAATAAATAAGTTTACATCAAATGTGAAAACAAGTTTGAAGATTTAGGATATCTTAGTGCAATAAAAATGTTTAGAATATACATTCAATATATTGTTTTAAGAATTCCTCCTAAAATTATAAGGAAAAAACTAAAGAAATCTTGTAATTAAAGGAAAACCTAGTATAAGCACTTTGGTAAAATGAAGGTGCTAAGTAAAAACCTTGAGGGACGTCATTTTTCAATCAAAGTTATAGTAGTTTTAATGATAAAAATATGCACATGCATAATTACTGATGAACCAGGACGCAATTAAACTCTGTATACTTTACCTAATTGATATTATTTCATATGCAAATGGAATCCTATCACTCAATATCTTAAAGTTGTATCTTACTTATAGGGTTTTTGTTTCAAAAAAATTTAATGATAAAATAATTATTATGCATCCCTAATATATCCACAAATATAAGAAATTAGTATATGTTATATAAGCATTATGAGTGGTCAATACTAGGTTCGGGATGAAAACTGACTTGATATTATAAATAAAAAATAAAAAATATTTTGGATCCACTCTCGATCAAATTAGGATCGGGATATCCTGATTTAAATCGAGACGTCTCAATTTCTTTTATACTATATCTTTTTATAATTAAATAATCATATGCAATTACAAAAGGAGTAAGCTAGTCAGTTATATTTTGCACTATTTGCTAACTCTATCTTCTCTCGAGATTTCCCTCCATCTCTCTTACAAGTCAAGGCCATTGTCCAAGAAGCAAAATGTTTCCATTTGGCACTCAGTTGATCGAGAAGTTTGCGTGTGTCCTCTACACTAGTATTGTGCATGGCATGGTTGTCGCCAAAAGGTGGTTGGGTCAATTGCAATACAGACACATATTTTAGGAGATTACAAGATCAAGTAGGACTGACAATTAGTCATGTCGTTCGTGAGTGATCGTGGCTTGATTTATTTTGAATCTTGTTCGACTCGTCTTTTTAGATAAATAAATCAGACTCGAAATTAAGATTTGATATTTTTATTTAAACAGATTTAACTCGTTTATATTAGACCTAACTTGTTAGCTTATAAGGTCAACTTGTATAATTAATATATATTATAAAGCTTAAAAATTTTTAGCATATGAGCCAAAATTATTAATAATTTTGATTTAAAAAATATATCGAAAAAGATACAATAAGTCATTTTTATTCAAAATTATTATTAATTTTAGTGTGTTAGATATGTACAATACTAAAGTGCACAATATTTTTTTTTAATATTATAAATATAATTTAAAATATAATTATTAATTAATAAATATGACTTAATAAACTGTTAAGCTATGTCAAGTTTCTTGAATTTAATAAACAAGTTAGGCCAAACTTAATTTGTAAGTCTATTATAGACATTTGGCTTATCCTGTTTATTAAATTTTTTAAATAGGCCTGACCTATTTAAATGTTGGCCTAGCTCGGCTCGGCTCGTGTCCACCCCTATAAACAAGTAATATCAGCTAGGGCGGGCATCATGGCGATGGATGAAAATGGGCATTGGTTATCTGGAATAAGTAGTCATCTAATGACATTATCACACCTAAAGTCTGAACTACAAGCTATCTTACTTTGCACCATAATTGCTAGAGGAAAATGCTACATCAATGTTTATACAATCAAACTTCGAAATGGCTATTGACCTAATGAAGACCTAATGAATAACCAAATAATTATTGGCCCACACCTGAAGGAGCTAATGCTTTCAATCAAAACGGAGACACCTAACATGTCATTCAAGTTCGAAAAAACAATTAAGGAAGGCAAACTCCTGTGGAGATCATCAACTCCGGAAATAGCTCTTATGAATTCATTCTAGTACGATTAGGAAGATACCTCTTAAGAGACTCAATAGGGGGACATGTACCTAATTTCTTTTGATTATTTTGTATGACCAAGATATCTATGCCTCTTTATTTACCAAAAATGTATGACTTAATTCTGCATTATGATTGAATAAAAAAATTTACATCATTATATAAGTAAAAAATTATAATCGGGCAAGGATTTTGACATCTCAAGTGTAAATATATACCAGTCCGGGACATTGACATTTCGATTTTCTAAAATTTGTCCCGTCATTAAATTAAACTAAGAATCTAAAATTTTTACATATTCCGGCTCTAAAATCGGATGGAATCTTTTCCCAATTTTTTCAAGACAGGTTGAGTTAGAATGATAAGAGCTTTTCGATATTAACCACCCCTAATTAATACAACATAATGTGAAGTAATAAAAAAAAGTACTATTACTGACTACCAATAATCCTAGTTAAGTTTGAAAAGTAACAAAGTATGAGTATACTAAAGTCGTTATAATAATTTTAACTCAGCATATTATTTGTGAAACTTATTCTTAACAACTAATAAAAAAAGTGTGGTCTTTCTCCTTCTAGGTGGTATCACCAATAGTTAATTGATTTAGTCGATATAAATAAGCTAAACTTTAGCAAAACTTTATTGCAATACGAGTCCCTTCAAGTTTTTGTTTTTCTTTATTTTCTAATTATGTAAAGTTAGTTACATTTTAATTTGATAAATATAGACATTTAACTGAAAATGTGCAGTGAAATTATACAAAAATAAGGAACGGCGCCCAACTTTTATAAAGAAATAATCCGTGAGTGAGAGTCATTAACGTTTTTTTGGGTTACCTGGTAAATAAAATCAATAAATGAAATATTGATATGTTCATTATGAAGTTTTGAACGATTCATCAGACCATATGAATTGGAAACTTGAATCAATTCAATTTCAATTGTGTCATTGATGAGTTGTCACAACTTTGAAAGTTATAAATTCAACGAACTAACTCTAACCTGATTTGTCGATCATTTTATTTTATTTTTTGAATTAAGCCAGTTTGATTATTTTTATAATTTAAAATTAAAAAGAGTAAAACTTACTTTGTATCTTTTAAACATGATCTAAATATCAATTGCATTCCCTAATTCCACGACCTGAAGTACACCCCAACAACTCAGCCATAAATTGGCTGACTCGGGTCAAGTTCAGTGATATATTTAATTATTATTTTCAGATTTTCTTATTTCTTTTATTGCTCCAAGATGATCAATATGTAAGTTATTCGAATCGAAATGTAAAAAATCTAAATTATGACAATAATAAATTTAAGATTTTTAGCATATCCTTTTATAGAAAAAAAAAAATCTACTTAGCGATATGTTTTAGATCATCATATTTAATTCTAGTCGTCGATGATTACATAATTATTTTTAAATTCAACGATTCAAAGTATTACTAAAAAAATTATTAGGTAAAATCACTTTCTAAACTCATTAATTTTTAACTCAATGTACAGTGTGGACCAGGCCTTCCAATCTTTTCTATAATTATATAAGAAGTATACATAGTGCAATGGTTAGAAAAACAATTATAGTAATTCTATAGAAATCGGCCTCACATGACATATGGGTCTGATGAGCACTCTCACAGCACAATTTTTTTTATATAAATATATTATTAGACACGTATTGAAACTTTTTTGGACACCCACTCAAGACCCCCGATGTTTAGAGCTATTAACATTCGATTAATCCGAAATCAAGATAAAGAACAAAAACTGTATCATTTTAATCAATTGACGACTACGAGACTCGAACTCAGGGCTACTAGCTCATGATCTCTCGATTCGAAACGCATCCCTACTAATCAGGTGTGTCAACTAATTTAATTTACTGCACGTTGAAACTTTGGTAATCAGGATGATCACATATTTCTTTAACTTAGATTTAAATTCTTCCTTCAACATAATTTATAGTTTTATGATTTAACATATATAATAAATGTTGAATACATTTTTTTTATAATATATATTAATTATTAATATAATAATATCATATCATATTATTTATTATGTTTTTTTACATTCTAATGATATCAAATAATATATTATATGATTTAAAGTATAAACTTTATTATATAAAAGTTTGGTTTTATTATAAATTATTACAAAATAAAAAATGGTCAGATCTGCATGGTCAACACAATAGAAATTAAGTCGGATCATTTGAGTAATATACTTAACATGTTACGATATAACATGATATTTCTGAGGATGAAGCACAAATACGTTCAAAAATGAGTTAATTTACATGAGCACGACGCCAACAGATGTATCTCTACTATTATATATTTTGGCCTCTCCAATTCTGATCATGGATTACTCTTGATGTGTTAAACATAATTCCTTTTATATGTTTAGACAAGAATAAAAAAAGGAAAAAAATCTGAATTTTCTTAACTACTCATCCTATAAATTCTCTTAATACTTATATATTTAAATTATTCATAAAACTTTATTAAATTATAAGAAAAGTGTTATTATAGAGAATTAAGGAAAAAAAATAAAAATAATTAAAATGATATAAAAATGCTACAGCAATAATCTTTCACTTTATGCTTTTCCGTGTCTATTTAACCTTGGCATACAATCGGCGCTGTGAAATATTCCAAGAGACCCACCCACTGGACAATTGCGAATCCCATCATTTTCCTTTCCACTTGCAGCAAAAATACGATTCATGGGACTTCGTGACGACCCCTTAAAGCTGCTATGACGCCTCTCTCTCTCTCTCTCTCTCTCTCTACATCATGGTTCACTGTGCTTCTATTTCCCATCCTCATCATGATAATTAAGATTCTGAGTTTTTACAGTCCTCCGACTCTTCTTCCAATCCGTATGTCAAAACACATCAATCACAACTTTAACTAACTACATCTCTCTCTCTCTCTCTCTCTCTCTCTCTCTCTCTCTCTC
>LTAE01001190.1:4330-32993 GCA_001647135.1 Pontederia paniculata | reverse complement strand
TATATATATATAATGAACGATATTATAAATATAATTGAATTATATAAAATCGTCTCTTTGTATCTTCCGAAATTTTCTTAACCCGAAAATGCTACTGTTACCAACCGTTTCAAATTCAAATACCAAAAATTTATTATCCAAATCTTTTCTTCTTATGCTTCTCCTACTTGGTCCTAATTTTCCCATCCTTTCATAATTTCTTTCACATGAAGGAAGGGCTCCTCTCTCTCTCTCCCTCCCTCCTCTAGCCAAGGTAGCTTATTGTGTTTCAGCCGATCAAGATACACGTCGTTTAATAGGAAAACAAATCACAGGAGAAAGAGAAAACAAACCAAGGACGGAGGAGCGATGTTCAGGATGAAAACGAAAGAGTTGATTGACGAGGAACATGACTACAAGCATATAGACTAACATGTGTATAATGTGATGAATCGATCTAGAATCTTCGATAGATGATCATGTCCTATAGTCTTTCCATTATTCATATTCTTTGATGACGATCGTGCATTATGATAGTGTTTTCCCTCATTTATTCGCATAGTATATCCTAATCCATGTTCTTGTTTCTCCTTGATCCATATTCTGGGTTTACTCTTTTGATCCACGTTCATTTCGATCTAATTGAAAAATTTTATGAGATTTCGTTAATCTATCAGATTGTAGTTGATTGGAAAGTCATGTTTATTCATATGTTTAAGTATGCAACATCATAGTTCTATGATCAAATATGACATTGACATTTAAAGAAAACAAAAAAATTCCACAAAAAATTCTTTAAACAACGTCAGTCATGGCCGTGACATCAAAGTCATGCCCATGACCATCGAATTGTGTGGGATGGTCTTCGGTCACAATCGTGACATTCTAGTGATGGCCCGTGACTGAGACGATTACGGACGTGACATTCATATCACGGTCGTTACTAGTGGATTGTGAAAGAACTCGATACGATCACGAGCGTGACACCATGTCATAGACCATGATATGCATCACCATGACCGTGAAACCCTAGCCACGGTTATGAAGTAACCTTGGAGAAAATATGCATGTTCGATCACAACCACGACACTCACGTCACAGTCCATGACTAATACATCATGAAAAGTCGTGTTCGGTCATGACCTTGACATGCATATCACGACCAGTGATCGACAAACGTGAACTGATCACATTTGGTCGTGAACGTGATACTTATGTCATGGCCCGTGATGAACGATTCACGGGCGTGACACTTGTGTCAAAGCCCGTGACATGCCCATTCTTGCCTTTAACATTTCCTTTTTAATCGAGATCATTAGAATGGTTCCTAGTATATATTGTATATCGTTGTGTTACATTAAGGACTTGTATTAAGTATTAATATAAGAGTAGAATGACTATTGATTGTGGGCATCATGTGTACCATTTAACTACGGTGATACCACTTTGCTTTCGTTATACAAAGAGATCCCCTCCCAATAACAAAGAAGATACTCGAGCATCCTTCCCACTTGTTGGGCATATGTTTAACGTGACTCATCTTATCATTTTATTATCATGACGATCTTAAGCAAATGTTAAGAGCTCTATATCATTTATTTCATTATGAGCTTCGTATAGTTTATTGTAATTAACATAAATGAGCTGTAAAAATATTAATAGGATAAGTCTAACCTAATTGCCTATATATTCCTTGTCTATTGTTGTAATAGGAACTCATTTTAAATTGAGTCACTCACTGATTTGAAAAAAAAACAATAATAGAGGGAGTGTACTACATAATCTCTTCTTTGTCAATTATTATAAATATCAAAGTTTCATTAAATGTGTTATATCATACCTTCATATCGTCCATTGCACTTATAGGAAGAAAGTTAATGTAACCTTGGGAGATTATTTTTTTACCATTTGGCTTTACCAGATCATTTATCAATGAAAGTATTATTGACACTGGAAATTTATTCCATACCGAATTAGTTTTACCGTCTATCAGATTGAATCATCTTCTTACCATTTATCGGATTGAATTATCCTCATATTGTTTATATGATTGAATCGTCCTCACACCGTTATTGAATTAACTCATATTTAAAGCCACTTGATCTACATTATTGATTCAATTATAGCATAATGATTATTTTCTATCAATATCGAGTTAATCATTGTCAGTTTATCATGATGTTCATCTTATTTGATTTCATTATTTACTTGTGTCTTACATTGGGCGTAAAAGCTTATGAGATATTTTTTCCCCGTGAATTGATCATGTAGTTACTTAGCACTAGAGTAGATGACTATGCTAGTGCTAGTGACTACTAATCGCTTGCGATGATGCGAGTGCATTGCACATGCCAATTTTAGAGTTCCTTCCATTTGCTTTAAAAGAGTTGTACTAATTTTGAAACCATATTACAATTTCTATGTCTCATTTGGTTTTAGACTTTCGCATTTTGTTTACTTGAATATATATCTCTTACCAAATAAAGGCTTCCACTTTGATTTATTTTCTTCACTAGTCAATAAAGTTAAGTTATTGATCAATGAATTGTACCATCGTAGTATCATCAAATTCATGTTCTTCCACACGATGAAATATGAATTTGGGGACGTTACACTCTCTCTTACACACACTCTCTCTCTCTCTCTCTATCTCTCTCTCTCTCTCTCTCAATATGATTTTTGTTGACAGAATAATGCAACGTCACCTCAGCACATGTGTTGTGTAAAATATAAATCTAAAATAATAAATATCACCATGGGCATAATTGCATAAGGGATAATTTCAAAATTTGATTTAACAAAAAACTTGATGGATTTGAAGGAAAGATGCAACTGTTAAATTGGGACAAAAGTTCAATGTAAATTTAGAATTAGACAAAAAAATATAATATGCACTAGAAGAAATAATCCTAATTAATTTTGCGTAACTCATAGAGAAACTTTGAATTTTAGTATAGATATGTATTTATCGATGGTGGTCGATAGACCTGTAATTCGAAATGAACTAAACTAGTTGAATGAAACAGAAAAGATTAGTAAATTCTCTGCTTATTTAACAATGTAATGATTTTGAACTTTATCGGATATAAGATAGTGGGCTAAATATCTAAACAAAAAAAATTCGTAATCAAATTTTGAACAAAATGTTAATGGAAAATATATAAAATTTAATGTTTCTCTCTCAAACTACATTTGATAGAATCTAATAATTTTCTTAATAATTGAGTGAAGCTTTACCTATTTTTTCTTCTTGTTTTTTTTTTCTACTTTTCTGCTGCATTTAAATTTTGTTTTCACCTTCTTCTTTGTGAAATTAGTCAATTTTCATTTATGGGCATCCTTTTTGGTAATTTTTGCATGTTCTTCATTTTTGTTGTCTTTAATAAACCTTTCGGATTGTGAAATTTAAAATTGTGTATAAATGAATCATATCTCTTGAAAAGTTAATCGATCAATATCTAAACCAAAATATGATATTTTGAATTGATGAATACATATAACAATAAAACAAAAGAGAAAAAAAGTTACCACTCGTTTTAACTTAGTAAAACTTTTGTTATTGATGTGAATAAGAGAAAGAATATTCGCCACACATTTGACCAAAAGAAATACATCAAAGTTGCCACATAGTTTTTTTTTTTTATTTTGTATCTTTCACAATTATAAATACAAGAGTAAAATATCAAGGCATGAATATTATGTAGTCATTAACATCCGACTAATTTGATTGAAAGTGAATATGTCAATAATATATTAATTCGTCTACGTTTAAACTCACGGTTAACATATAACTCCAAGTCCATTTGTGAGATTTTGTAAGAACTGTTTTTCATACATTGCCTTTAATATGCGTGATATATTTATTTGAATAAATAAGGCAGCAAATACACTTTTGTATGCAATCGTATAAACACTTAAAATTATAATAATTTTAATTAAAAAGTGAAATTCACTGTTCATCTCATTTTTAAAGTAAAATTATTGTTAATTCTAGAAATTTACATAAGCCCACATCCTTATATCTCTATCATATACATCTATTTATTTATTTATTAATCTTGAGCCAAATAAGGTAATGAGTTATGGCACTAGTTTTACAGGTGTCATAGGGGAATCTACCGCCCTCTTTTTTTTACTGTCTGATGTGAAGCCTACTAAGTTAGCTAACTTGCAACCTACACGCCTTCGTCCATAGCATGCATGTCTTATGCTGTCTTCATGATCTAATCACGCTACGCATTTGACTGCGTCACGGATTTATTTCTGCAGCAAACTAAGTGATTCATTACTTAGTTTGAACTTTCATATTTGACTGTCCTATGAGCTTTTGTGGCGCTCCTTCTAATTAAATTAACTTGCATGCTCAATATTGAACAATTCTGAACAAATTCCTAACAATATTACATGCATCGACAACCTGCACAAATTATTAAAGGTTCACGAACATCGCTTAAATCACTTTATCTTATATATTGATTATCTAAAAAGTTGGTTGATATAAGATAAATGAGGACTGATTAGCGTGTCAAGCATTATTGACGTCATGTTAAATATATTTTTATTTATTAAAATTTAAATTTTTTATTATTATTATTTTATTATAACTATTCATATATGAATCAAGTAAATATATGGATAATTTTAAATCTTCCAGGAACGCTTCAAAGGCTCCCTCCATGGAAGGTCATCCATATATCATCTAGTTAGTATACCTTATTTCAAAATTTCCCACCACAGCTTTGAATATGGCACAAATGGTACTCGGAAAATTCTGGCATTTTGATCTGAAACATGGACCCTTGTACAGTAGTACCCAGTATCTCTCGTATACCCTCATTAAGATAGTATGGTCTACATGAGAGAGAAAGAGAAGATTCTATTCTAATTATTTCTGGAAGCCAACAAACTTCTGCTACTCTACTCACCTTCCCTCCTTCCTCATCCATTATTTATACATCTCTCTCTCTCTCTCTCTCTCTCTCTCTCTCTCTCTCGCCCACCGCCAACTCACATCGAAGATGTGTCTGGAAGCTCATAACATAATATTAATGCTGGACATAGCTCAGTTGCCCAGTGACCCACTCTAGATACTGGAACAAGATTAGATAGAGACCATAGATGCAATAAAGTGTCTCCAAAGGCATTAAACTAGTGAGAGTGGCCTTGGACTGTGGCAAAAAAGGCTGCTTAAGGACCCCCTGTTAGTTTATTTATTGGCTCAATGATCTGATAGAAGATGGCCATGGTCCTTCTCTCATGACAATTTTCTTTTCTTACTATAATTTCCCCCAAGTGTCTGCCATTCAAAGACTCATTCAAAGGTTCTCATCCTTGTCTTCATGCATCCACTCCCTTCTGTCTCTTTCCTTCTGCAGCTGCAGCTGCAGCAGCTGCTGCTGCTGGGGCGAGGAACACAAGATCTGCTGGCACCCCTCTCTCTCTCTCTCTCTCTCTCCCCCTTTTTTTTTCAATTTTTCTTATGTGTCGCTATTAGCAGAAGATGCCCATAGAGTGGAACAGTTCTACGCGGAACCAGAAATGTTCTCACTCAGATGCTGCGGTGGAGGATGAGGTTTAAACATATATAATACATACAGGGTCACGAGATGGAGGTCGCTTGGATGGTATTCATCTTTTACTACTGTGACAGTGTTTTCTTTTCTGGAATCAAATCTGATCGGCTCTGTTGTGCGATCTTTAGGGTGCACACATGACACTGAGTAGACCCAATATATACTTTTAACATGTGGTACAACATTGAATTGAAGTTTATGAACTTGAAGCTAGCATCATTTCTTCGATTTCAAGTGTTGATACAGAATGACTAAATTTTCTGAATTGAAAAACTAGACCAAATTATTGTGTCTTTTAATCCCTTTACTCGACTTTATAAGATGTTCAGTTAACAAAACATCAGCAATTAGACATCTTCCTTTTCTTCTTACAATATTTACTTATATTGACCATGTTCTGAGCAATAAGCAGGCATCAAAAGAAGTGATAAAAGTGGCTAGTTATTTATTTATTTATGTTGTACTCCAATTTTCAAATAATGTTATTGTTGCAATTTGGTTGAAAATACAGTTGATGGCCTTTTCTAAAAAGCAAAGAAAAGTGTAGGAGGATTGACTTGCTCTCTCTTTTATGAAGCTATATGCTTAATGATTTTTTAAAATGTGATATTATTGTTACTCATTATATTTTATTAAATAAGAATAATAATATTATTAACTAATAAAATATTTTTTTAAACTGACTAAGTTAACTTTTTGTTGGCAGTACAATGGAATAATAATCATTCTATTTTTTTCTAAAAGTGACTAATTACTTTATTTTTAAGGGGACTTGCGCACTAATGCGTCATTCCCAAATATTTTTGTTACAGCGTGCACCTTCTTTCAAGAAAGCTCCAACATGGTACTTTTCTATATTTTATGCCCTCAGCTGCTCAGCATGGAGAGAAATATGGATCGTTAAAGCAGACAGATCTTGGATGAAAAATCTTGCAAGTCAAAATGTAAAGTTATAAATTATAAAAAGAAAAAAAATAAAAGACAATAATAGCTATTGACTAATGCTATTCCTTTATGCATATATATATATATATATATATATATATATATATATATATATATATATAATACTAAGAAGATATATAAGCGCATACATTATAGTTTTAAATTATAATTTGAGGTAGTTTATATTACAGGAGGGTAAGATAAAATTTCGAAAAAAACAATACATAAAAACCCTTTGAGAGTTTAAACACTGATTGTGTAAACTGCATTGCTAATTTGCATACAAGCTGAAGTATAAGAGTTATACATCAGGAATCATGATTAATCTGTGTCATATCTGTTAAGAAATTGTAGTAAGTAAATCCAATAGAAAAACAAGAAAGTTAAATTTTACAGATAAAAAGACATAAAGAAATATAATTTTAATAGCTTAGTGGCTTCCACAGTAACTCCTACTCATTTCAGTAGTTAATGGATACTGGTTTCTTTCTTTTTTTTCTTCTTCAGTTGTGCAATAAATGGATCACATGACCGTTGGATCGATGCATGTGGCTAAAATTTAATAGGTGACTTTAAGGAACACTAAAACACACTATATGTTAACAATGAACTGTGAATTAATTAAGCACGCCATCATTTATTCACAGAGATCTGTAAAAGCCCCGTGAACGCCGCGGTGAAGCCAAAATATAACAAGGAATCCAATGCGTTGCAGTAGTACATACAGATGGAGTCTGTCTCTTTCGGATTGCCTACAGATTCCAGTACAAATATTAAGTGCATTGAATTAGATTACGTGATGGTGATCTCTATGTATATTAGGATCGATTTTGGTTGTAAACCAAAAAGAAAAAAAAACTTCGAAACCAAGTCAATGCAGTCTTTGTGGTGACTACTGCACAATGCAGTCAACTCATGCATGGTTTCTTTCTTTGGCCTAAATGGTAAACTTCAGTTCACTTGCAAAGTTTCTGATACGGCGACAACTGCACATACTTGTATATATCAATATTATTGTGCAAGTTGTGGGCATGCAGCTGGCAGGTGCCTCTGCAGGAGGAGCAGCAGCAACATGCAGTAGCAGAACCACTGGGGCATCCACATCCACTGTGGAATCAGATCTAACACAAAATAAGAGGCAGGAAGAGAACAAAGATAAGAAGGAGTTGCAGGAACGCTGTGGAGCTCTGATATCGAGGAGGGGGAGGAGGAGGCACAAGGCTGCTCCTGTCACATGCTTCTCACCTTCTTCTGCATCTTCTCTTCTTTTAATTCTGCAGAGCTAACAGAAATGGATGAAGGGGGTTGGTCGTGGTGGCCCAACCCTAAAGCCTGCACTGCACTCCCCTGCAGGGGTTTCAATTGTTCAATCGAAGTCATCCTACAGCTCCCTCGTCATCTTCACTATCACCCATCCTCCATGGAGCCCATCTCCCATTTACTATATGAATATATATCCTATCAAAGGAACTACCACTTGTTTAACACAAACTTTTTGATGTGAATTTTAACATGTCTGTATGAAAAATGTTTGGATTATTTTCTTTACTGATTTATAACAGTTTTTTTATCTTCTTCAAAAATTTTGAAAGTTCACTTTACACCATTGAACTTTATTATTTTACACCATTGATCTTTATTAGTAAGAGCCTCAAGACTAATAAGTAGTTATTTAAATTTAGAAGGTTCTTAATGTAACTCCTAAAATATTATTATCATTTATTTATTTTATTCTTATTTATTCTCTACTAATAAACCACTTAACTAATCTCTTTCAAAAAAGTTGGCACAAACATATTTATATTAATACCCCATCTCTATTAATACTAACCAGATATTTTTATAATAAAGATAATCTTTTGTTGCTATTTATTTACTTTATTACAATTAAATTATTTATTATTATGTTATATTATTTATATATTTTTTAGCCGTATACTATAATACTCTTTTTCTGATAATATCATATACATTTTTTATCAATGTGTATTATGATATTTTTTTTTCTATTAACAATGCACAATATTTTTGTTATCAAAATAAAGTATAAAATGTAAATATTTATCATTCATACATTTCATCTTCTCAATAATATCTTTGTACATAGTTTATTTTATTTTGATAAAAAAATTATTAGGCACTCTCTTATCATTAAGATATATACTAATCGAAATATATTCATGTGCTTACATTACTTTTTAGGATATAATTTATTATCTATTTCCGAATTTTATTTATTTACTAACTTGAATGCTTTATTTTTGGTTTAGTTGAGTAAATATTTGAAATCTAGATTAAATTTAGTGACAATCATCGATCCATCAAATTCTGATTTATTTATAAAAACTAATTTGAATCACATGAAAAATCATATAAACAATACCATATGATGATAAATAATTATTTATAATAAAGAAAATAAATAATAAAAAAAGTTTTGTTTTTTTTAAATTGTGTGATACTAATAAACAAATAATATTATAATGTATGTCTAAGAAATTATATGAATAATGCAATAAAATAATCATTTGTAATGAAGTAATAAAATGTAATAAAAAATTATCTTTTTGACAAAAAAAATATTTAGTAATAATAGAGATTGATTATTGAAATAAACATGACTAACTTTTTTGGGAATGTGCCTTCTTTTTTAAAAAGATTAATTAGTTATTTATTGATATGGAATAAATATGAGTAAAATGGATAATAAGGAGTGGCATTAAGGGCACATGGCACCTTAAGTTTAATGGGCTGTACTTCTCAACCCAACTGAAGAGGGTAGTTAGTATTGTCAGAAAAAAAAGAAATTAATAAAAAGGAGATAAGGAAATAATTAAGTGAAAAAAATGATGAAAGATCATTGGTGTAAAGTGAAATTTAAAAAAAATGAATATTCGCTACAGTTCATGTGTAAAAATAATAATCCAATTTTTGTTTTCATCATATATGAGGCTTCATAGTTTTAATATTAAGGTTAAAACTATTGTTGAAAAGGTGCGGGCCAAGTTATCCGGATGGAGAGCCTCGACACTCTCCATGGCAGGGCGCCTTACATTGGTCAACTCAGTAGCTACATGTATCCCCTTGTATGCCATGCAATCCACAAGGCTCCCTCAGGGGATACTCGAAGCAATAGACAAATCATGTCGCGCTTTCCTTTGGGGACATCAAGAGGACACGCGCAAGCTGCACCCTTTACGCTGGCAAATTCTCACGCAGCCTATGGGCACAGGAGGACTTGGTATTCGCAATTTCCCGAACACGAACGATGCATTCCTCGGAAAACTCTGCTGGAGACTACTTACACAAGATCATCTATGGACATCGCTACTAAAACACAAATACTGCTCCAACTCAAGGGTTCAAGCTTTCAACAATCGCAAAGGATCTTCCTATCTGTGGCAAAGCCTGTGTGCGGCATGGCCACTTGTTGCAAGCCACATAAGTTGGATGCTTGGCAATGGCTCACAGGCCCGTTTCTTAGAGGATGCGTGGCAGCCAGGACAGGAGCCACTAATGCATCACCTCAACAATCCCATCTCACAGCAAGGGTCAGGGCTCAATGTTGCATGCTTCGTAGCAGAGAATGGGATGTGGGATGTCCCTCGTATCGCTAACATCCTCCCACCTCATCTGCTGCAACAGGTCCTACTTATTCAACCACCTCTCCAAAAAGACTCTCCCGACAGACCGATATGGATGCCGAATCTCGATGGTCGATTCTCGGTAAAATCTTGCTATGAGATTATCAATTCACACCAGCAAATACCCAGTGGCACTCTCGAACCTCTTTGGAACGCTATATGGAAATGGCGTGGACCCCAGCGCATCAGAACCTTCCTTTGGCAAGCAGGACACGAGGGCTTGATCACAGCTAATCTTCTAGCATCCAGGGGGCTGAGGGAGAATGGTTACTGCTCTAGATGCCATCAAAAACAGGAAACAGTGCTCCATATTCTCAGAGATTGCCCCATAGCCATGAACTGCTGGAGATCCCTGATCCATCGTGAACGTCACAACTGGTTCTTTAGCATGGACCTCAAACAATGGTTGTACTGCAACCTCAACCAGGACAAAAGAATCAAGGATAGGCTGCCATGGAATTTGATTTTTGGTGTCTCCACATGGATGTTATGGAAATGGCGGAACGCGGAGGTCTTTAAAAGATCACAAACAAGACCTCCTAACCCTTCAGCATGCATCATCCACCTGTCGCTTGCTTATCACAACGCATTGCGCCCGGATGAACGTATACACCGAGCGCAACTATCCGCGAAGAGCACAAGGTGGGAACTGAGACCTAATGATGGATGGTTACTCCTCAACACAGATGGAGCCTCCAAAGGAAGCACAAGTGCTGCCGGTGCTGGTGGACTAGTAAGGAACTGGACAGGTGAATGGGTAGCAGGTCATGTGCGAAACCTCGGCAAAGCTTCGGCCCTCGCTGCGGAGCTGTGGGCAATCAGTGATGGCCTACAATTGGCATGGGAATTAGGCGTCAGGCGCCTTGTCCTCCAATCTGACGCCTTAGCCGCAATCAATAGAATCAAAGACCCCCATGGTGCTGTCGGACGAAAAGCTCCAACAATCGCGAGGATCCAAGCCCAACTTGATTTCGAATGGGAAGTTGTAGTTCAACACATACCAAGACGTCTTAACACTGCAGCGGACTGCCTAGCCTCCAAAGCTTTGGAATTTCCCATGGGCCTCACAATCTTACATTCTCAACCGAGTTTCCTAGCTCGGGGATTTTTGGATGTCTTCAAGGTTTCGCACCCCTCCGAAGAAATGTGTAACCCCTCCTTTAGTTTAATATAAGGGCTTAGGCCCTCCCTTTAACAAAAAAAAGGTTAAATATAACCATTTTTTTTAATTTCACATATAATTTAACCGTCGATATTGAAATAATTGATATTACGTATGTACAGAGAAAAATATTCATGTATTTATTATTTCCCCATGTAAAATATAACACTCTATTCGAGCAAATATTTTCATGTCATGTCTATTGACTAAGTTAATAAGTCATTTAAAGTATTTAGTAAATATAATTAATAAAAATGATAAATGATTGAAATATAGTATTTTGAGACGTTTGAATGACTAACATATATAGTAATGACTAGCGTATCAAAATTTGATTTTAAATCTATCCTTAAAAAAAATTATTATTACCCACTATTTGTAAGAATACACTTATTCTTTTATGTCATATGACTATTTTATTAAATTATAAATTATTTGGTTAAATATTTATTTTATTAGTATTTATTAATATTAAAATAGTTCAAATAAAAATAAGTTATTCAACTTAGGATACATATAATAATATAAATTATTTATATTATTTTTAGTCATTTTATATTTATTGATATACATTGCATTTGTCAAATAATTTTATTAAATTTAATAATTAACTCATTAGTGATTAGTCATTAATTAATATTTGTTATTAATATTCAAATTGCTTGTATATGTCAAATAGAGCCTAAGTAAAATGATTTCCAAAATTATTACGATGGAATTGTTGCACAACGGAATTTAGTAAATTGTCATTAAATCCAAATAATGTCGTCTATTGCTAAAATTTTAACCCTCGTATACCCAAAAAATTCTAAACACTTGAATTGAATTAATGATAATGATTCTTTGAGTTTCTAAATACCAGCAATAAATAACTGGGTAGCAAAATTATTAAATAATTTTGATTCAAACTAATCCATAATGACTTTTTTCTAAAATGTCAAATGATTAATATAATTATTAATAATTTTTTAAAAAAAGTTACACTCGTGTTTCTCAAATTATTAATAATCTACTATATAATTAATTAATAAAGTTACACTCGTGTTTCTAAAATTGGGATATATATGAATTTAATTATCTACTAAGAATTTGATGTTTAATATAAATATCAAACATTTTAGACATCTAATTTATAATTAACTATGAATTATGTATATATATATATATATATATATATATATATATATATATATATGTATATATATACCTCTTTCAGGTGTAGTCTCGAAGTCAAGCACGTCCGAATTCGTAGTCTGGAGTCGAGTATAATAAACTCCTCTCTCGATGTCAGCCGGAAAGAAGCAACCCGTGTAGATCTTGTTCTCCATAGTCTTCAATTACAAATTCTCTCCAATCCGATTCTCGCATAGAAGGGACTTGATAACGAAAGCTATCTTTGACGTGCTGACGCATGATCTGCTGATCCCGAGGTATTGATCCTTTGACAGTGCGGAGGAGTACGACATATGAGTTTTGGGGGATCATCCACTTCCTGCATTATTCGCCCTGCACCCACACCAGCGAGAGTTTTCCTCTTCAGAACTTTTCGCTGGCAAATCATTGCCTTCTTGTCTGGTGCCCTATCGGGGTTGCTTCGGAGTCACAATATTCCAGCTGGTCGGAGTATATATATATTTTCAGAGGATATCGACCGTCGGATTCAGCTGAATCTGCCCGAGAAAATGTTTAATTTACAAACAATTCGGCCTGTTTGGTCCGGCCTGCATGAAGCCCCGAAAAGGCCGGACTAGGTTGGATCCAACATTTGTCCGATCCAACTCATTTCTTTCATTTTTTTCAAAAGGTAATTTTGTCCAAAAAAAGCGAAATCGATTGAAGAAAAGGTTTATAGTGAGATCCTAAATGGTCTTTTAATTTTTTATTTTTGGTTTATAATCGTTATCTTATTATGAACTATGGCTACCTGCCTTCTCGAACAATAAAATTAGTTGGATAACTATTTGAAATAAGTTAATTCCTTAATATGCCAACTTTATACAAATATCAAACTATAATTTGCCAAAAGCATTCTTCCGCAGTTATAGAGATAGTTAGCACTACCATCGGAGCAGCATGATAGAGATTTTGAGCATGTCAAAGTGTTGCGACTATACTTTAATATTATGATATAATATGAGAGCACGATATGCATAGGCACCATGCGTCCGAACATAGTTGTCAAGATTCCTAAGATCATACGTACGATCTATGTTCTTGATTTCAAATTTGAAATTGATTTGTTAAGATTTCGCAAGCAGAATTTAGGATCGATAGAATTGTTAAATCCTATAATGTTGTTCCAATTCATTTTTTTAATCTTTTTGAAACTTTTTCTTTTGGTTTTCACAAAACTGCAATATATTTTTGGAGATAGAAAAGTAAAATAAAAATATGATCGAATGTTTAATACTGTATTTAATGAAAAAATAAATTTAATACCTTATATATAAATAAGGGTGATTGTATTTTATTGCATGATTCTTTACTAATTCAATTTAAATTAATATTATTCATAACTATTATTTGTAATATTAAAAAGAATATATTTTCATAATTTATATTTTACAATCATTTTAAAAATTATCCATAAAATCTTATCGATTCGATTTTAGGATTATCATATCTCTTTCAAATTCAAATAAGAAAGAGGTATACCTGGGCTAGTATCATATGAACATATTAAGAGCGAGATATTGAGTACATATGAGAACATTAACTTGACGAAGGCATTTAGACACGTTTTGATAAGATCATGCATACTAAAGTCCAGAACGGATAATATCACGTCTTAATCATAGATGTTACATATGATATCAAAGATACTTCAGGTGAACCTCTTTGCCATGATGGAGTGCGATAACTCAACGAGGACCTTGAGTTTCATAATAATAAATAATTTATATTATAATATATATAAGATATAATTGTTTTTACAAAATAAATTTAAGTGATGAATAATATAATAAAATATCCATTAATAATATAATGAAATAATTAATATTTTATATTATATTATTAAGTTAGTATAAAAGAAAAATGTATTATTTAAAATTAAAAGTTAAATAACGAAAAAAAAGAAAGAGAAAAAGTATAAAAAATGTACGTAAAAAATGCAACAACAACATTAAATGCTACTATTGTAGCAAACTCAGTCGGTTCTTGCTAGCACGAATCGATCATTGGAATACCCTGAGTTCCAACATAGAATTTTGCGTCTCATTCCGTCAAACGCCACATCGTTTAATGAAATCAGATGGAACTAGGTCAGAACGAATGATTGTGGTTCTTGCTCGAGGTTCCCCATTCAAACACAGCTCAACGATGCATTTCGGAATAGTACCGGAGCCAGAATCGACTCCGGTTCTAGTCTGGTTCTCAAACGATAAGACATTTGAATCAGATATCGAACCCAAGATAGGAACCCCGGGTCCTGTGACCCGGGGTTCTTATCGCCGGTTCCTATTAAAAGCAAGAACTGACCGGTTCAGCACAAGGCGGTTGCAATAATAGCATTAATGCTCTTGTTGTAGTCTTTTTTATTTAGTCCACTTTTTTTTATTTAACTTTTGACTTATAATTTTTAATTTAGTACTAACTTAATAATATAATTATAAATTATTAATCATCTTATTATTTTTTTTAACTAATTTTTTTTAACCATCTTTATGATAATATTTCACTTATTTAAATGTGAGATTAAAATAAGTTACATGAATTATTTAATTATATTATTCATGAGAATAATTTTATATTACTTAAATTTATTTTTAAGAAAATAATTTATTATCTTATATTTTAATTTATAATTATAAGTTATTTTATTAGTATAATTAATATTTTTTTAAAACTTTTTTTACGAAAATATTATTGTTAAAATATTTTTTTAAAAGTGAGATTAATTTTACATTATTTTTTAATAGTTTTAACCAATATATTTTATAAAATATATTTTTATGAAAATATTAATTTATGGTATTAATTTTATACTACTTACTATATTTTTTACATTTAAATAAGTTTTATTTTTATAAAAAATATATTTTATATTTTCTATTCTCACTTTTTGTTCAAACACTTCTAAAACCTATCTATAATCATTACATTTTTAGTTCATTCAAAGATAATTAGAATTAATATATCAAATCAAACTATTTAGTGAAATTTGGAGAATCTTTGATATGCCAAACGTTACTCAAGAGAACGGGTGGAACTTAAGTGGAACCAAAGTTGAGTCTGGCTTCGATTCGACATCCAAATGCTGTCGGAACTGCCCGAGTACCCAAAGACGTGGAAATATTTTTTTCTGGGATTTCGAAAAAAGATAAGTTGAGGTGAACGAAAATAAACTCGTAAACTTTATTGCATCGAAAAAAGGTTTAAAAAATCTAATCTGAAAAGAAATTCTAAAAATATCCAAGAGATTGAACAATGATTTAGTTAAATTTTATTTGTATGTTTTAAATTTCCTTGAGTCAAGATTTTACTAAACTAATTATTTTCAAAATATTGATAAAATGTTTATTTATATATTCGTATTCTTAATTTAATCATGATTTTTTTGAGTCATTTTGCGTCAATAATTAAAATCCATGTGAAGAAGTTTATTACCATGTATTTAGTTGATAATGTAGTGGTGCGTTGTGACCCATACATGAGCATGCGGGGCGGTGTAATTGAGTTACATCTGAATCGGAGTCGAGTTTATTCTCAGAAAAATGGGGACCGATATTTATCAGGTACCAGTTCGGACTTCAGTAGGATAAAATGTCGAATAATATTCTCATGACAAAATTGATGAGTTCATAAAATCGAACTCTGATTACGAAACTCCATCGCCTTTGGAATATAATTTTGTTGATCGTTGGTGTCAGCTAAACTTGATTTGGTGAACACATGATTTTTAAAACTCAAATTGGAAATTAGTTTTTTTAAAATATAAAATTATAAAACTAGTTTATTTTATATATTTAGTAAATGCTATTAAATATGAAAGAAATTAATTTTGAAAACGTAAATGAAGATATTTTGTGGAAAGAATTTTTTATTTAAAAAAGTTTAATTTATTTTTTAAAAATTTAACTGATTGTTCTTTTTAACATAATTTTTCTTTTCGATTGATCAAATTTTTTTGTGTTACCAAATGGTGGAGTGAGAAAATTATTTTCCTAAATATATTTTCATCAAATCCTAAATGCAAATCGAAAAAAAAAGTTATAAAGATAGTTAGGTCACATATTAGGCCATTGTCCTTTTTTTATTTTGTAAAATCGAAAGCAATTAAATAATTTAATATGTTTGAATATATGGAATCTTTAACGCAGATGATCGAGTATTGTGATGGACTTGAGGGAAAAAAATGGCAAATCATAAATCAGTATAATTTTACTAGCGAAACGAATGTAACATTAGCCAAAAACAAAGTGAGAGATTGATTGTGGACGGATGCACACAAAATCAATAACTGGTACAAAATCTAGTGAAACTGCTACAATTTTTTTCCAATTTGTTGACATCAATTTACCGTCAAATATCTTATGTATAAATAAAATAGCTTACAAGCACAAAGTGGTGAAAAAAAATCTGCCTATGCTCCTTTAGTGCTTATTTAGGATAATGTTATATCATCTCTTCCAAATCATGAACTTTTATTTTTGTGTGTTTGCGACAACTCCAAGAAGTCCAAATATAATAATCTACGACCTAAACTATATGTATTGTATAAACTTTTATAACAGTCCTTGTTGCACTTGGATAAAAAACTTCATTTTTATTGGGCTAAACATGGGTTATTAAAACCCAACAAAAAATTCCTTGATTCTACTGATTATTCTCTCTCCAGTCCTCACTTTTTTTTTCTTTTCTATAACATTGTTGCGAATGGCTTTGGATGCGCTAAACTCGACCTCTTATATTTATGCAAGACAAGTTTATCCCATAGATTCCGTTTAGTTAAAGAATAAAATTAAAATTAAAATCTTATTTCTCGAATTTTAATAAAATACAAAGTATTTCACTTTGTAAGTCTTGCAATATTTATTATATGCACAGTAAAAAAAGTAGAGAGAAACTAAATTCATCTCAACTCAAGAACAAAATCATTCTGGATGAATAAAGACTTTGAGAATATTCATTAAACTAAAAAAAAATAATCCATCAATAGAACTTTATCGATCAGACAAGACCTTAGATTACTCTGGATACAGATGATATAAATGAGTTGAGTTGCAGGCCCTCTTTGTGTGTATGTTGTTGGGGGAGTAGGCTACTGGGCTTGAGACATTGCTTGAGATCATGTGACTATTTTTGCACTATTTTCAGTTGTTTGGAGGGCAAGTCTCATGTATAGCATTTTCCTAAAAAAGGGCTTTAATATTTATGTCAACTGATTTTTTAGTCATCTTGTACAAAAATAGAAAAAAAAAGTATTATTTTTTAACTGAGCCTAAATTAATATCACCGTGGTATACTAATAATACAATGACGAGTAAAGAAAGAAAAATAATATGATAAAACATACATCTATTGAATAATTGTAGAAAATAATCTTCTTCATCTTTAATGATGCATCTGACTACACAATATATGTTATATGAATATGAAACTTTTTATATATTCACAATTATACATAATTATTAGCAGATAATTAATTCAGTTTTTTTTTTAAAAAATATTTTTGTTATGGATATATAATGTCAGTGTGAGAGAAGAATTATGCATAGAGTATATAAGAGATTTAACTAGGTTTATTTTTAATTAGACTCCGTTTTTTAGTTGGAGCGTATGTCTTATACATAAGTGAAAACTCATATTAAGCGCAAATAATAAATATTTTCTGAAGTTATATTTATGCCTTATTTATAAAATTTTACATGCATTAAAAATCTCGAATATAAAAAGAAATAGAATTCTAACTCAATATAAAATAAATGTATAATTCAAATTCCAAAGCCAATAAATAGGTCAATCAAATTCTAACAAATCTAATAATATAACTGGGGAAAAAATGTGTAGCGCATGCAAAGTCAATATAAAACAAATAAAGTTAAATTCCAAAGTCAATAAATAGATCAATCAAATTCTAACATATCTAATAATATATTTAGAAAAAAAAATACTGCAAAAAAATAAAAATATTCATTATTTTTATTTCTTAAATTATCGTTTGCTATACGCACTATATATATTTATTAGAATTCTACCTTTAAACTATCATCTCCAAAATAAAAAAATCAAATGTATTCTATTTTCTCAACCAAAAAGGTCGTTGATATGTAAGCCATTTTTCTTCGCGTGGAACTGCAAATTACCGGCGAGTCGGCTCTCATTGGACCGCAGCTCCTGTTGGTCCCATACATCGATATAACACATATAAATAAGATATTGTACGTCAAAAATATTTTTTTATGATTAAGATCCCAAGTTACACAATTTCTTTTTTGCCTATTTTTGTGGTAACCAGTTAAACTCCATAAACAGATGTTAAGATGTTAGGAATTTAACTTCGACTGAATTAATGACAATTGATCATCATATTAACAAGTTTCTTATAGGATAAGCCAATATTGTAAAATCTCATTCGGACATCGACATGAATAATCCAACAGATCATATTGAACTGATCAGATCAATTAAATCAAATGGTCGAATTTAATAATACTTATAAATTCGTATAAAATAATAAATTAACTATAAAATTAAGATATATCATAATATATATTATTAGAATTATAATTTCATAATATTTTTGTAATCCTAATTCAAACTGATAGTGCTTAATAACTCAAGATAAATAACAAAATAATTATTAAATACTAATATATTTGATTAATTTACTATAAAATAATAATATAGAGTGGTCGTCATTTTAAATTTTACTTGGTAATTTAGAATATTTTATTTTCTTAAGATTTGAAAAGTATATTATTATTATTATTATTATTATTTTAAATTTTCTTGAATTGATCAAATTGATCAGGTTGAACGATTCAGTCTGTTATCAATCTAAATTTGATATGACCCATGAATTTTTAAAATTTTGGACATTGATCTGAGCAATTCAATCGATCGCGCGGGACTAAGTTCTATAATATGGGGATAAACAATTATTATGCTCCATATGCATCATTACCCCAATGGAGCCAACGAGTCGCCTAAATGACAATTCCACAATTTCTTGGCATTAATTAAGATTTTAAGAAAAAGCTCCACAGGAGTAGAGCAAAGAAAACTTTTTTGATATATTTGCATACGGTGAGAATAATATGTTTCCTGTTAGAAAATTGTGGATTAAACAGCAAAAGGAATCTGTATTCATTGCCTGACATCAGTCAGTCCGTCGGCGTGAATTTGGAGACTGTTGTTAAGTCAACAAGAATCTTTTATTGAAAAAATGTTTTGATTTAAAATTTCAAGAACAGGATAAAATTTTAATATTTTTTTTATCTTTGTTGCTCATTGAACATCTCGAGTTGAACTTTAGATTACATATAAAAAAATGATATCGATATTTTTCAACATAAATTAGTTTTAAAACGTGATGTCCATTCAATTATTGTGACCGTAATAAATTTTAAAATTATTAGTCAAGAGCGAAGAATTTATGTCGTTAGGTTGTTACAATTTTTTTGTGTAATTTTATTTTAGTTATAATTTTTTTATACGATGATTACTTTTTTTTTCTTTTTTGCTTGCACTTATTTAAAAAGTTTTATCACAAGTGGGATCGGATATATGAATTCTACGACGTTATTACGCTCTATTAATAACTAAATCTTTGAATATATTATTCGTCGATTTCGTTTTATTAGCTCGTCAAGTGTTCGTCATGACTTGTCTCTTCCTCTTTAGTTACGTGACCTACTTACGGATAACGACCTAGTATTCACACGATATTTTCGTTGATCTATGTTAATGAGATTCGACAGAATTTCACGTTGACTGTCGAGACATAACACAATCATCCTCTTTATTCGAGCTTGAGATCAATTCTAAATATAGGTGAAGTTTTATAATGTTAAAAGATGAGAAAAAAATAGTTTCAAATAATTTACATCTCGATCTTTGTGAAGTTTGAGAATTCAGTTAAATTTATGAATCGAAAGACTTGAAAATTGAAAATAAATTGTGAAAATAAAAGAATATAACAGAAAAATAGAATATTCAAAATTGCTCAATTTGTAACATTCTACCGATCAAAAGATATTTTCTGTCTTGATTTTGCACGATTCTGTATGCATTTCAAAGAATCAAACATGTTAACATATAAATATAACATCTCTTGTGTATTATTCATGTGAAATTTGTTAGTGTCACATAACCAATATTTAAAACATCAAAATGGACACTCTTCTAGTGAATTTATTGGACCTTAAATGGAAATTCTTGTGAATTTTGATTATTCTATTTTTGTGTTATAATGGACATCAATCTTCTAGTGGATTTAAACTCAAAATAAATCCATTCAAAACATCAATTTTCTAGTGAATTTATTGGACCTAAATGGGCATTCTTTCCAAACATTCATTCGTTCCTTCAAGCATTCACAAATATTCATAAACATGGATAGTTACTTAGCACATATATAAAAACTACTTCACAACGATATTTGGCTCGATTCTGTACTCTGTACGCATAAATCTTTCACCAGTATCTTTTCTTTATATATATATTTTAGTTCAATATAAAAATCGTGAAGTAAATTTACCTTCAAACAGTAAGTATGCACATTTAATCAAAGTCCATTACAAATTTAAAATAATTTTTTGAGTTATCATTTCAGTATTGAGATAATCAAATATATATGAAATATTGGCGGACGCATTCATGATAAAAAAGTTAATAAGGTCAAAATATATAAAAACATATTATGAAAATTTAAGGAGGTCGAAACGTATAAAATTTTATTATTAATAAAAAATACTTGTGAGAATTAAATTCGAAATTTTAAAATATTAATTAAAATTATCTATCGACTTAAATAATTAGATAATCGTACTATTTTTTTAATATTTATATTATTTTTAATCATAAATACTAATACATAAATATATATGTACTTGTACATCAAAAAGTTGAAAGGGGGTCGAGACTTTTCAATCATCATGTGAATTCGGCCCCGCAAATATTGATGATAGTATGATGATCATATTTTCTAAGAAACATCAAATTATTATTATGCTGGCTATTTTGATGTGATCCATAAATTACATTCATTCTTCACTATAATGGATGAATTCACAATATTTTTTTTAATAAACTTATACGAGAACATAAATTTGATATTTAATTAATCACGAAAAAAAATATTTATGGCTCTGTTGGAACTATGTTGCTCAACATTGATGGAACGAGCCCATCCGTTTGAACAGTTACATACTTACATGATTCCTGTACACTTATCATCATCCAAGAAGAATCCAACTAGCTACATGAATTCCATGTAAACAAGAAAAAGAAGAAGCACGTCTATGACAGGAAGTGCATGCAACCTAGTAACATGAAGGACGCGCAATTGGAAGATTAGATCAGATTGGATTAGATTTGACATAGGACCAGACATTATATAATATCTTCTCTTAGATTTCTGACACGTCTCCACATGTAGGGCATACTTTCCCGTTGGATTCCATTCTATATGTGTTGTTGTAAACGGACCCATCCTTTTAATGACGATGGTCGGGGCCGCTGACTCGGGTCCTTTCTGACCACTTCATGTGACTGCAAGTGCCGGTTTTTAGTACCATCACAGTTCGATCAGACACACCTTCCAAATGAGCTGATTAATCACTGACCAGCCAATTAGTAAGTCCTTATATTTCATAGCATATAAATAATTCGGAGTCGAACGTCAAATATTAATACGTCAAATATTAAAAAATTATTTGAATGCTTCGCAATTTTAAAATATTTAAGTTATTACATCATAATATTTTTTATTAACAAATTATTTTACAAATAAGTGTTTAGCATCAAATTTTATCAAATAAAACTATAATATGTTAGATGAAAATCGTCGTAAAGTAAATATTTACTCGTACCTCATTTTATTTTATTAATTTTTCTTTCTTCTTTATCTTTTTTATTTCTTTTGTACTATATATTTAAAAATATAATCAAATAGTTTAGAAGTTTTTTTACGTCCAAAAAAAATTATAGCAAAACAATTATTTTTAAAAACGTCAAAAAAATATTTACAAAATTTTCAAACAAGCCGTCCTAACACTCCATTATTAATCATTACTGATTATTAGGTTCTTTGAACAACCGTAAAATGAACATTTCAAAAGAGGTTACACATTTACTTTGGAACTACATAATCATCGCCCATTTATTTTTTTATGACTAATTCACATTGTAAAAATGTTTTAACGATCCAAAAATCATAGCAAAGCAGCAAATATTAATGATTGGCGAATAAAGTTGCACACAGTTTTATTCGACGCATGGTCGGCGATGGAGGCATGGAGAGCTGCTGCAATTCTCAGAGAGATGATCTGAACGTTTAGTCCAAATGTGGCCCACATGCATACAGTCAATAATGTTTGGGGGGTGATTTTTAGTGGTTTTTTTGACAAGCAATGAAATAGATTAAGAAATACATATAGTTGAGAACTTGAGATCTATATGCTCAGCTTTCAATAAACATATTTCCAAACCTCAAAATCACAATGATCTTCCGCTAAGCCTAGTGTTTTTAGACATCCATCTAAGTTAATTTTCTTTTGGTCATTGTTACGACATCTGGCTTTATGTCATCTCATTATCCGAAAATGATCATATGTACATCACACTTCACTAATTTGAGAGTGAGTATGAAATCATTATAATTTGTAGTAATCTAATGTCATCGCATACCTTAAATATGATAGGATGGCTCTTAACAAATTTTTTTTTCATATGCAATCGAAATCTGCTTAAGCAGTGTACACTACTTTGGTCATATATGAATTTTCTTTTCCCAATGATATATATTATATACCATCGGATCTGCCACAAGATTCATGGAGATCCACAGATTTAGACATGAACACAAGTTGTTGCATGATAGACTAATGATGAGCCAATTCCACAACTCAGGGGGGCATTAACTGACAACTTGGCTGAAGGCACATAGATTCACTTGAAGTGGCAGCTCGAGAGCTGCCCATTTGACATATCACCCCCAACTTGGCCAAGTTGCTAGCTCCATCATCTTGTTAAAAGGTATATATGTCTTGCTTGTTGCTAGCTACCTACATGTCTATATCATTATCTTTATGACACCATAACTTATGACACACAAATTAATTATCTATGTATTTATATATAATATGATAAATAATTACAAGTATTTGTATAACTATTACCATTATTTATTAATTAAGCTGACAAAAAAGAGGTTAAGGCAACGAAGAAAATTCTGCAACATATTTGCTTGTTTGATACCGAGTCACCATCCCCACCACCTTATATATATATACCCAGCCATACTGCCCTTCTTCAAATCGCGTACTGAAGTCTGAAGTACTCTGCCATCCAACCTGCTCTCTCTCTCTCTCTCTCTCTCTCTCTCTCTCTCTCTCACACACACACACACACACACACACACATTCACTCACAGAAGGAGAACTACTTACTATACTAATGCAAGCAATGGACATTGACTACTTCATGAACGCTTCTCCAGAGGCCCAAATGGAGCTGGTGAACATGATGCTGCAGATGGAGAAGCTTGAGGAGCAAACCGAACAGGCGCCGTCGAGCGAGTTCTCGACGCCTTCGCCGCCGTCGTCGTATTATGGTTCACCGACGAACCCGGCGTCGCCCGTAATGCCTCTTGGTCCCCAACCTTCCTCGCCATTCAATAATTGTACTCCATTCCAGGAACCGCTCATGTTCGCCAGCCCCACACCAACCACCACCACCTCCGAGCTGGCGGTCGGTGGCTCCTCCTACGGCCGAAAGCCGAGCTCGGTGGCGGCTATGCGGGAGGTGATATTTCGGATCGCGGCCATGCAGCCCGTCCAAATCGACCGCGAGTCGGTGAAGCCGCCGAAGCGCCGCAACGTGAGGATATCGAAGGACCCGCAGAGCGTGGCCGCGAGGCTCCGGAGGGAGCGGATAAGCGAGCGGATACGGATACTGCAGAGGATGGTGCCCGGCGGCACCAAGATGGACACGGCCTCCATGCTCGACGAGGCCGTGCACTACGTCAAATTCCTGAAGACCCAGGTGCAGTCCATGGAGCTTGCGGCGGCCGGCCAGGGCATGGAGTTTGCCGGCGTGTCTACGTATCCGGTGAGTGCTTCCGGCTGCATGTCCGGCACCGGAGGCTACTCGTTCTACCAGGGCATGCATCAGGTTCAAGATCAAGGAGGTTTCACGAATTATTCTACAGATTTATGGAGTTAGAAAACATAAAATTTATTTGACCGTAGATGTTGTGGGTACAATAATTGACGAGAAGAGAGGTGGTGTTCATCTTATTTAGGGGTAAAGTTCCACTAGAGATCATTTGTGAGAGGTCTCCCTCTCCCACCCTTCCTTCTTAGTAATTTGTTCCTTCTTTTTTCCCTTAATTAGTCCGTTCGTTATTGTTCTCTCTTTTGTATAATGTTCTCTTCGTTTGCTTCATGTGGATATAATTAATGCTGTTTAATTACACCTTGTTGATAGAAGTTTATCTGCACGGTGCACACCCTACTCAAAAGTCCATTCCAATTCTACTTACGTTCATCCGGAGGAACAATGTAAATACAATAATATTCTGAAGCATCTCCTTGGTAATTCATCGATCTCAACAATGGCTGCACCAGAACTGCCATGCATAATTAGGGTGCAGGCTGTGTATATATAGATTTTGTTTGTTTTTCCAAAGACTAGCATTTCCTATTTTAACTCCATTTTTATCTATAATTAATTAAGAGAGAGAGAGAGAGAGAGAGAGAGAGAGAGAGAGAGAGAGATGCATGCTTAGTTTAGCGTTACACCCTGGTTTGGTCTGCATGGAAGGTGGCAGCGTCATCACTCTTCCGGATTTGGCCGTTAGCTGGTTGCTTGTGCTTGACAATGCGGGCACGTGAGTCGCACTTTCACTTTTTAGAATGCAAATAGAAGCGGACCTATATATAATGTGACTCCTTTCCCTATTTTTTATCCTCTAAATTTTTTATATATAAAATATATATACTTATATATTAATAGTTATAATTAATAAATAAAATAAATACTAACATAATAATATTTATCCAATTAGTTTAGTGATTATATAATTTTAAAGTTTATTAATTTTTTATATTTTAGCTTCTGACTTTTATTTTTAGATCGGTCTCTGAATGCAATATAGATGGTTGGAGATTTAAATTAATTAATGTGTCCAATACTATTTTATTAATATCATGTTAAATATATTTTAATTATTAATTTTAGATTTATAATTATGATTCATTATTAAATTTAATTTTGAATGATATAAGTTTTTTTGTCCAAATTTACTGGTGTACAAGGCTATTAGACGAAAATAATAAATCATATCAAATTTAATGATTTTAAAAGTTAAATTTGGGATTATTAGATCTCGTCGATTGTAGAACATACTATTTAATTATGTCAATTATGACACACTTTAAATTTGTTAGAAGAAAAATATACCACTTATGGTAACACATCCATCCATTTATAGTTGGAGCATTTACTGGTGCGAAATAAAAGTTTCAATCCATTTATATGATGATTGGTGTGGTGTCTCGGGCTTAGTGGGAAATGGGACTCTTAGGGGGCGTTTGGTTGGGGAATAGGACCCAGAGTAAGGTCTTATTCCCCATGGTTGAACCAAACACTCATTTAATTTATTAGGTGGGACCCACAGTATTTATTGTGCTGAGAATAAAAAGGTAGAGATAAATATATTCCTCCATCTACATGGATTAAGCTTATTCCTGCTGGATTAAAGAAATGAGATTATTTGATGGATTAAAAAAAGTTAGTTCATCTACACAATCAAACGACCCCTTATAGATCGCAAAATATAGCATGGGTTCATTGAATTGAACATGAATTGATATATATGCATCGCAATAAAGACGTACTTCATGCACTGGCATTAATCATAGGATGCATCAGGTCCCCCCTTTCGGTCCCCAATTCTTGGTTATATTTATATTACACTCGTACATTGGTAGAACTAATATCTACACTTACAATTTATGATAATTATAATTTTATAATTTTTTCTTTAATATAAAAAATAAGATTATCAGTACAAATTACGGCTATCGCTTTGATATCGAAAATAAAATTATTAGTATTAATTGTAACACTTTTAAACCATCACAAATCGCGATGGAATTATGGTGACTATCTTTCTCTCATAAAATGTAAGAGACTTTTGTCCATTTCAAGTTGAAATGATGATAGTGTTGAGAATATGGCGTCAAGGAGTCAAGGAATAGATCGAACTAGAATAACAAAATTAAAAGGCAGAAAAAAATTGACACAAATATTATATTGTGATAAAATTCTTTCGATCGATATGAACAAAGGAGAATAAAAGAGGTTGTCATTAGAATTTTTTTACTATCGACAAGAATAGAGTTTATTATAAAAAATCTACCCTTATTTATAAATGTTCAATCCCTCCACTATCGTCACAATTTTTTTCTTTTACAATTTTAAATATAATGTATAATAATTCTAGACATAATAACAAATAATCTTATTTTTCGTCAGCCTGATACAATTTAAAAGGAATATTCGATCGATGCAAATTTCTGCCATAAAAAAAATATTTTCTTGTAGTTTTGCATCGATTAAAACAATCGACTATTAGTTACTTTTTTGCATTCTTGTAGTGTTGCATTATCAATAGAACTAGAGTGTTTTTTCAGTAAACAAATTATTTACTTTATCAAAATCAAAGAATGATTGTAATGTTGTCTATCTAGTTTGATAATAAATTCTTTCCTTATCATAGTTCTTAATGTTGATTCTATAATAGAGTCTAAGAGAGTGATCTTCCCCTAAGCACATGCCTCATCTGTCTTTGGGGCTAACTATGGACTATACGGAGTTCTAATCAATTCATGACTCATATCTCAATCAACATCACGACATGCATAAGCGGATAAGTTCTATATAATTGTGACGAAGAGGGCTTAGAGTAAGGTCGTTGAAGAGAGCACAGCTTTGGCAAAAACTAATAGAGTGCATATATGCCGACATCCGATATATGGTGAAAGATGGAACCCCAACAATTGTGACATCTATTTGGTCGCATCTTATGGGGTGTGAAATTAACTATAAAAGAATTAAGATGAGAACGCTTTAATTGGACGGCGAAAGTTAGATATCGATGGAATTAAGGATGTGGATTGGTGTTATTTGTCATAATTAGCCGTCAATTATACATGTACGGTAAGTAATTAACGCGGTTGGGAATCCAATTTTGACCCGAGTTGGACTCGGGTGCATCGGTAGGTCCGATGAATAGGTTCGCTTTCGGATCAATTCGGTGGCGTCCATGATGTGAGAAGCTGCGTTAAATAAACTTGTTCGGATGCTGTGTCGGTTGGTCAAAACCGATTTAGCATTCCGACACAAACTAAGCTTCTACGACGGAAATCCACAACAATCTTAAAAAAAATGAAATATTTTTCCCCATTGAACTTAATATTTTTTTTAAGAAAACATTATTACCAGCTAAGTACAAGAAATGTTTTCAGATATTGATGATGTCAAATAGAAAAAAAGTTAGACCATAGTCTCAATAAATATTAAAGTTTTAGTATTCTTCATATAATTTTCTCTACTAAAAATATTTTTGATACAAATGCTTAACTGAATAAGAGAATAGAAATGTTATTTATTTCACTTTAGTTACTTTTGCCCTTACCAAGTATTGTGGAGTGTTCGAGCGTGAATGTCATCGAGTTCAAATACGAGTTATATTCTTTAAGTGTGTAGAAGTACATGTTTTTTAGTTCAATTCGAAATTAAGCTCAAGAAAGAATGATTAATGCGTCACATACAATAAACTCGTTAATCTCAATATTTAACATTTATAATAATTAAGGTAATTCAAATAAATGCAGACACTGGTAGAGGTAGATGTTCATCTTCAACTGCATGTGCAGGTAGACATTGGAATATAAATTAAATGCATATTTTCAAAAGATTGCTATTATTCGTTGTTGCATTTTCTTTTCTCAAACCAATAATAACTTTGATGAATTGTAAATGTTTAAAACACAAGTTCTAATTCAGTGAACATGTATATATTTTCTTCACATACACACACACACATAATACATATATTTATATATATATATATATATATATGTATATATATATATATATATATATATATATATATATATATATTCTTC
>LTAE01001189.1:50107-60389 GCA_001647135.1 Pontederia paniculata | reverse complement strand
ATTATTATGGCTCTGATACCATGTTAGACGAGTAGAATTGAAAAATATTTTCTGTATTCATTCTGATGAGGTTGTACATCTATATATAGTACATGAAAGGATCAGATGGATAACCACCAATATCTATCTAATCTAACTAGAGAAGATCATCTAATCTAAACTAATCTAGATAAACACAAATCTAGATAAGATCAGATCTGGATAACAACAGATCTGGATAATATTAAATCTTTACAAAAGATAAGATTAGGTTCTCTAACAAGTAGGAAATAAATGATAATAGAACCATTAAAATTCCAACATTTTTTTTCGGTAACGGTCTGGGACCATTAAAATTCCAACATTGAAGTGGTTAAGGTAAACACTAAACAACTATATATTAATTAATTAACATAATCTTACATAAAAGTAAAGCCATCAAGAAGTAAATTTTAATCGAGGAAACCTGTCAGCCGCAGCACGACATTGCGGACACGCCGGAGGTCACTCCCCTTAAGTGTGCGGCCGGCGCCTTCCAGCACTGACAAGGACGCCGTGTGCGACCAGGTCCTCGCCACGATCTCGTGAGCCGGAAGCATCTCCTCCTCGTCGCTGTCGACGTCGTCCATGGCATCCTCCATGTCCACGCCTCTCCTGTCCCTTCTCGGCGCCACAGGCACGTTGACCGGTGCCGACAGGGGCTGATGGATCCGCCCAGCAGCGGGCGTTTGCTTCGGCGCAGCAGGGATCATCCAGGCAGTGGGCGTGGGCGGAAAGCCCAACTCCGACGAGGGGATGGAAGAGAGAGATAGCTTCCTCTGCAGTCCCGGCGTCGCGCAGGCCACGGACGGCGGAAGTTGACTAACATCGTTCCCAGGGAGAACGGAGAGGATGCCGGAGCTTCGGTCCTCCGGGCGATGGAAGGTGGCGCGATAGGAAGCGGAGCGACTACGGCTTCCGGTGGACGAGCCGTGGATGACGAACTCCGGGGAATCTGGGGCGTCGTTCTTCCAAAGTACGTCATCCTCGCCGAGTTCAACGTCGACCCTGCCGCTGGCGGGGCCGGAGGAATGACCGGGCGGGGAGGAGATGCCAAGGAGCCGCTCGAAACCGAAGGACCGATGGATGCGGTGGCGTTCCATGGGAAAGGGACAGTGACGGAGGAGAACGTTAAGGGCGGAGGCAGCGGCACATCGGTCTCCCGTCGGCGGTGACCGGAGGCTTCCTGCGTTTGGCGTGCCATTTTATAGTAGGGGCGGGAGAAAACTGACCCTGCGATCGTGTGAGGAAAATATCACGGCCGTCAGATATTTTTTAAAATAAAAAATGACGAGTTGATATTTGTTAAAATTGCCAAGGGAGTAAGATAAAATGTCAATTTTTTTCCCAATAAATGAAAAACCGCATAAGAAGTGCTCAAATGCAAAATTACAAACCGTTTGGTTAATTATGAGTTTCCATATAAGTTCGATAACTTTCTTTAGTGTAATTTTGAAAGAGGATTTATTTCCATAATATTTGATTGATGGATAAATTTGAATATTCTTTTTTTTTTCAAAATAATCTATTCGAAAATTGCGTACACCAAGTAAATGCGATAAACTAATTGTATTATTTTTTGGAGTCGGAGTTTGGTAAATTGTATATGATAGGTTATTAGTATCATTTTATTTCAATTTGAGATAGATGTAAAGATTTAAATATCATTGATGAAATTTGATGTTAGATAATTCGGTCAAAACCGCTATTTCTTAATTTCTGATGCTAGATTCTTTTGAACACAGAGATCTTTCTATGATATCCGGGCCATTTTGATAATTGTCGGAAGATTCTGTTGAATAAAATTAATCAAGGAAATCTTTGACGAGAGTAATTATGATAGCATATAAAGTTATTTTTCATGAGCGCCTTTATCAAAATTTTATTTTTTTTTAAAAATCTGGTTGTCTTTGCATGGGCACTAAACTAATTTTTCCTCTCTTGTTTTTTTTTTCTTTTGTTCACCATAAATTCCCTAATCATGCTTAGAGATAGATAAATTCTCCGAAAGTTCTAAGGTCTTGCGAAGAATCTTGGATCGGGATGTCAACTTAGAGAACTTTTTTTCACATAAGGATGGAGATAAATGACATAGTCCCTTTACCATAACTCGAGGATCAAGATTAGGAATATTATCATTGTCTTGTAAATTCTCGGTCGCTGATAGATATACGTACTTATTAAAATATTTTAAAAATAGTTATATAAATAGAATATCATTTAAGTAATATTTATAATTATTTATTCTTAAAAGTATTTGATATTAAAATATACATTATGATTTTAAAATATTAATTCTTTATAATATTATCATATATATTTTTTTAACTTTTTTTGAATGATGGAGAATTAGGATCTTTGTGGAGGTTCGGAGATGTGCGGGGCGAGGTGAGGAATTTAATTCTCCGCCTTTGGGACTCGAGTCGAGGACGGGGATAGGAACAAAAATGGGTCAGCAACATCGAGGCCTCGAGGGTGAGGGCATATTCTCCGTCATGAATAGAGTTGGGTGCCAACGATAATCCTACCATGAACAAGAAAATGAAGATATCAATAAAATCATCTACACTATAAATGTCATGATTTTTAATTTCATTTACACTATCTTTGTCGAGCGTAAATATGGTAGATTTAGTTTACTTTGGTAGTTAAAGACTAATTTAACTTGAATATAGAAGTGCAAAGACTTAACATCAGATTTCAAAATATGATCTTTACTTTTTTCCATTTATAGACTAAACCCACCATGTAATATAAGGAATACTAGGTGCCATGTGCATAACAAACACACTAAATGATCAAAACCATTAAGAAAGCTAATCATAAAAAAAATGAAAATGAAAATATTATGCATTGTTTTATTAACATCATGTCAAGACTAATTTTAATCATCATATTTTGAATACACTATTGTGATCTATTATTAGAATTATTCATATAAAGAATTATACATTGATATATACATGATTCAATAATAATAAATGGATAAAATGAAGGTGTTTCCTACTTAAGTAAGGAGCACCATGTTACCTATATTTTTAATCGTAGGATACATAATGTACGATGGATAGATTTAAGAGAGAGAAAAAGAGTAAGAGAGAGAACAAAAATAATCTTTATGTAAGTAACATGATGCTCCCTATTTAATACGGAATACCTACATTGAATCCATAATAAATTACAATGATAAATTGAAATCTAGATAATTAAAAATATGTATGACATGATGTAGATGCATAAACTTATTAATAATAAAAAAAATTCAAAATTCCATAATTAATTTTGACCCATTTATTTGCTTCATAAACTGTAATACTTGAATCCAAAGGCCCATCGGCCCAATTTATTCCATTTTCTTTTGTTTTTGTTTTCTTTCGTGCGGCTGGTCGTCCTCCCTCATCCAAAAGGCACTGCAATGGCCGTAGTTTGAGCCACCACTGCCTCACTGTCCCCGGCGCCGTCTCGCGCTCCTCCTCCGAGCACCATGGCAACCTCGGCCTCCGGTAACCTGCTGCACGTTTGCCACCTCCGAAGCAGCAGCGCGCCTAATCTGAGCTCCTCACCTCCTCCGTCCCACCTCTTCTCGCAGCATGTCAGGCTCCCACCTGCGCCGATTCCCTTCGGCGGCTCTGCATCGCTAAAGCTTCCGCAGGTTACTAATCCAAGAGCTGTCGCCATTTTTCTACCCCTCAGAGCTTCTGCAGGGAAAGATGGCAGCGCCGCCCAACAAGCTGAACAGGAAGACGGAGATGGAGTTTCCTTGGGCACCATGAAGCTGCCTCCCAATACTGACATCGCCCGGTTTGAGGACCTGCTGTTTCAGGTGACTCCATGAACGCCTGCACTGGCTTCATATGCCGTGTTCATCAGCTGACATGCTTCTGTTGTTGTTGTTATATGCAGTGGGCTAACAGTTTATGTCAAGGTGCCAATGTTCCTCTCCCTGTACCTCTCAAGGTTTAATGATTTAAGATTCAGTTCTTCTCATTACAGAAATCATTATACAGCATCAGAAACAGATGATTAAGGTGGAATTACATTTACATGATATATATGTAGGTGGACAGAGTGAAAGGTGGAGCACGACTGGGGTTCATAGAGGTGGACGATGGAGGGACTCGAGTGGACGTGTACATAGACTGCGTGGTTTCTCCGGCCGGCGCCGGCGGCGGCTCCGGTCCTGTGTTCAGAGCCGTCAGGAACGGAGCCTCCAAAGATCGAGTGCCCCCTGGGGAGCCAAGAATTATGAGGAGCCTTCTGCAGGCCCTCCAGAAATCTATTGAGATCGCAAGGATCTAATGACCAGTTGATGATTCGCTCCTTTCATAAATATATGTTTCCCTCTGTTGTGTTTTTTTTTTTTAATTTTCAAACAACTTTTTTTATTTATTTGGAGTTCTAACCATAAAAATTTAATCTTGTTTACTTTACGCCCTGTTTAGAATGGAAAATGTTGCAAAATCAACTCACATTTCCAAAGATTTTAAGATAAAAATTGTTATTATGACACTTTTCATATCTTTCGTTAATAATTTAATTTTGTTATGTACCATACTCACATTTCCTTGAAAAAAATGTACAGCTTTCACTTGTATTGTATTTGCATAGCAAATCGTAATTCTTAATTTTAAATCATATAAAAACAATCTTCTACTTTATTTCGGGCTCAAACACTTTTTTTTGTTTATAATATTTTTTTTTGAAGATGAAAAGTTAATTACTGTTTAAGAAACTTAAGTCATGATACAACAAAGGTAAGAGCTCTTGAGGTGGTTGCTCTTCCCACAAAACATCAAAAGAGATAGATCTGTCATAGTTGACAACAGAGTTAATTTTCCTTACAACATGATGAGCTTCAAGTTTATCAAAAAATTCAACAATATTCCAAATATCAATCATAATATTTCAGATGTGCTATGAACATTTTGTAGTTTCTTTCAAGATGTTAATTAGAGTTTGGAAGTCAGACTCTATCTATATCCATTTGAGATTGAGATCTTTGCATTTTGAGTATGCCACGCTTTAAACTCCAAGCTTCAGCTTCAAGAATAAAATTGAAAGTTCTATTGATTGCTGTTGCAACAAAAGAAGAGTTAGAGTCTCTAATTATATATCCTGCACTCCTTTTTCTTTCAAGACTTTTGAAGAATCCATTGTTCATTTTGAACCAATCTTGGGATGGGTGCTCCCAATTAACCCGTATAGGGTTGCTAGGGATTTGTCCTTCAGGACAATAGTTTTTATCAAATTTTATGTAGCTAATAAAGGCTCTATTGGAGACAGATGTTGGTTTATTCTTCTCAACATCACTATTAGCATGTTGTTGTTGCTTCCCTCTTTTTTCTGCTTAGTAGAGGAAAGAGAGGAGGGAGGGGAGCACCCAGTCCTTTTTTTTATCTCCTTTGTTAGCAAAAGGAAAAGAATTATGTCCCAACATTTTTTGTTTATTTGTTTACGATGTAAATTATCAAATTTAAATGAACAAATGTGACATATAAAAAAGAGAAAATTATGCGGACAAAAGAGATAGTTGTTTAATTAACAAAAACAAATGAAAAAAAAGAAACTTATAATGGTTGCTGATAAAAAAAATCAAGTTAAAATCATACAAATAAAAAATGATGATCAGATTGGTATGAACTGTTATTCGTGGACCTAATTCACATGCAAAACCTTGTGAGAAAAAAGAAAAAAGAAAAAAAGAAAAAAAAATATGGTAGTTGCTCCATATTAAAAAAGAAATTGACATTTCAAAAAAATAAATTTGATGGACATGTTAATTGATCCCTATTAAGAAAAAAAATCAATATGAATTGACGTTTCCAAACAACTTGGAAACCTTAAACTTACAGAAAAAAGAAACTAAATTGCATAGTTTATTACAAGAAGGGATCACTTTAGCAAAGTTTATTTCACAACAAAAAAAAAATTTGACCAAATAATGGGCCTCAGTGAAAGATTCAGCCCACTATTTGAGACGCGGCCCATTCTGCAGCAGACTAAAAAGAACCATCGACTGCGCGACATGACGATATATAAACAAGCATCCATTTCTAGGGTTTCTAGTTGATACCATCCGGAAGGAAGGAGGAGGCTGCGGCGGCGGAGAGCAAGCGGAAGCGAAGATGCAGATCTTTGTGAAAACCCTGACGGGGAAGACCATCACCCTCGAGGTCGAGAGCAGCGACACCATCGACAACGTTAAGGCCAAGATCCAGGACAAGGAAGGTAATCTGCGATCGGAGTCTTTTCTTCTTTCTCTTCTATGCGATTTCATGGCGTTTGATTCCTTCTCCGGTTGTTCTATGAGCTTTTCTTGACTAATTGTGGTCTTTTTTTAGGGATTCCGCCGGACCAGCAGCGTCTCATCTTTGCCGGGAAGCAGCTCGAGGATGGACGTACCCTCGCTGACTACAACATTCAGAAAGGTGGAATTTTTAACGATCCTTGTTGTTTTGATATTGACATTTTTCTTATCTTTTTTTAGTGCTGTTCTGATTGGGTTTGGTGTTTCGTAGAGTCCACGCTCCATTTGGTTCTGAGGTTGAGGGGTGGCATCATTGAGCCTTCTCTGATGGCCCTTGCCAGGAAGTACAACCAGGAGAAGATGATCTGCAGGAAGTAAGATTTATTTTTACCAACTCCTTCTTTGTTCATTACGTTCTTTATTCACTCTGGTTATTATGCAAATCATGCTAACAGTTAGGTTTGGACATCTTTTGTTTGTAGAATTAACATTATAAATGCAACACTAAGTAAAAACCTCCGTTTGAAAATTTTTTTATTTTTAGCATTTAGTCTCCTGTGCCTCTTTTGTTGTGTATTGCCTTGGCAATCAACCATGATTGGGATGAGTCTCATCCTACTGTGCAAACACAGTTCTGAATCTCTTGGGTGTTATGTTAGTTTTTCCATCCATAGTTTCCGCATTTTCGATCTGAAGTTGATTTAATAGGCAAAGGAATTAATATGATATTTTTTTGGGATATGCCAAGTAGTGCAAGTAAATAAAATTCTCTTTTTTGCTAATCACTATTAATTCGGTTGCAGATGGTTACATTAGATGGGTGTTAATTAACAAAGAATTATATTGCCATTATTTTGAAATGTAATCATTTTGTGTCTTTAGGTTTGATTGTTTGGCTTTTCTCGTACTCAGAACTTAAAACATAGTATTGAATGCCTTTTGCCTTCTTACTATCTCAATTTTGCAGTGCTATATACTGTTTATTATAAGCGGCATGTGTCTAGAAGTTCTTCTAATGATAAATAATGGCAGGAATGATGAATCAATTAAATGTGGGAAGAAATCTTCTAATGATCTAAACTTTTTAGGCATTATAAAATTCTGACCTGCCAATTGTAATCATATCCAATTAACATACTTTTTCTTGGACAATATCTTTTACTGCTTTTAATGTTTCTGCTCCCTCAGAAGATTCTTGTTTACCACATGTATAACTACTTCTATGTAGGCTTGTCCGTTTTTGTTTCATTTTGTATCTTTTTGAACTTTTCTTCCGATGTTAAAGTTGGTGATCCACCACATTGTTGTGTGTATATTTCATTTTTTTTCACTGCTGACAAAGGATGAATAATGCTTCTTTTCGCTCACTCTATCTTTGTGTGATGTCACATTGTTGTACCCGTATCCTTATGTATTTTCATTTTCTAGGTGTTATGCAAGGCTTCATCCTAGGGCTGTCAACTGCAGGAAAAAGAAGTGTGGACACAGCAACCAGGTAATATGCTTGCCTTTGTTAGTTATTCACTACTCATCTTTAACCGAAAATTTACCTTTATTTCTTTCTTTTGCAGTTGAGGCCCAAGAAGAAGATCAAGTAAACTTTTAAGGATTATCTTTCGGTTCTGAGGAGGATTGTTTTATCGAAGAGATTAGCCTTTGGTGCTAGCTTAGTTGCCTACTTTCATGTATCAGACCAGTTTTTGTGATTCCATGAACTCTTTTTATTATTATAATTTGAAGTACCTTGGATCTGTGGAATGTATTTGGTTCTTTTCTGTTCTTTGTAAGCTCTCATTGTTCAATTCTCATTACCCTGGATGGAAGGACAACAATTGGGATCCTCCTCATAATCACGAGGTTCGTGGTTTCATAGTTTGGCATTCTGGTTGCAGTGCAACAACACCAATCTATGTAGAGGAGCACAATTTAGTTTCCTGGCCTTTTGCATAATTAGCCATAGCGTATCCTCTTAATATATATCTTGACAATGTTTGATAACGGGAACGAAGAGATTCGATCTCCTTTGGCTGTTTTTCGTGTCTTGCTTTTTTCCCCTTTATTCCAACTTTTTCATTTTTTGAAATCTTTTAAAGATCGTGCCCCAATGTGTTATGAAAGTTGTTGTCTTTATGATATTATTATTCGATTTAGTAACTGAGTAGAATTTAACCAGCTCAAACAAAAAATTACCTCTCTTAAATAGCTTGTTTTATAAAGATGGCATTTTTTTATAATCACTTTAATATTTGAGAAACGATACTGCGACACTAATATTTATTTATTTCTTTTTCATGTCATGGATTAAGTTTTTCATGAGCCCCTACTTTCATGACCAAGAAATATTATCATTATATAATCAGAACTGCGTGCACCATTTATTATTATATACTCTCTTAAGAAAAGTGTTGCACTCTCCGCAAACTCTCATAAGAAAAGTGCTGCTCAAACAATTTTGTTGTTGCTATTGAAAATTTATAAAACTAAAAATAGGATAATGATATTAGTTTGACAATAACTGGAGTTCTAGTATCTTTTGTTGGAATTTGAATATCTATTTATAAGCATTTTATTTAAAAGTGGTTGATTTTTTTCTATTATAAAAGTTGACGCATGAGACTAATAAAAAAAATATAGTATATAAATGGAATTTGAATGTTCTTGATTCATAGATGGAGAATGAATCACAAAAAAGTGATTGATTTATATCACAAAAAAAATGGTTGATTAAAAGATGCACTAGGAACAAAATACATGACGGAAGAGGTTCAAAAAATTATGTAAGAATTATTTGTATCATTTTTCGAATTATCTTATTACAAGGTCAACAATAAACTTTGTACTAAAAAATATTAATTAGATGGAAATGATTCTTTGTAAACCGCGGAGCACCACCTCAAAAGTGTTATTATATAAATACATTAGGTTGCATTTCATAGAGGAAATAAGTTCAGAAAGGAAATAAAATTTGCAAAAAATATTGTTTGACTAAATGCTAGGATTTTTCTCAAGTTTAATTGTGTATAAAAAGTAGAAAAAATAGGTCCTGCATTTAATTTTATGCCGCATGGCTTAACATCTCATATGGATTCCCGAGGTCGAATAAATTGTTTTAGTGAACGAGAAAGGGGCGGATTTACGTATAGTGCGAGGGACCTCGACCCATTATTGAGATTATTGATATTTATTATCAACAACAACAACAAAGTCTTATCCCACTAGATGAGATCGACTACATGGATCATACGATGTCATTGCGCTCTATCAGTAACTAAATTTTTAGATATATTATTCGTTAATAAATCTCGTTCTATTAGCTCGCCAAGTGTTCGCTTTGGTCTCTCTCCCTCTTTTAATCGGACTACAGATTGTTTGCTCTACCCTCTTTACTGGCGCATCTAATGATCTTCTCTGAACATGACCAAACCACCTCAAACGATTCTCTACCATCTTTTCGTTAATAGGGGCCACTCCGACTCGTTCACGTATATGGTCATTCCTATGTTTATAGCCGGTCCCAAGCTGGATAAAGGAGGATGGTTGTGTTAGGCCTCAACAGCCAACGTAAAAGCTCGTCGAATTTCATGAACATTGATATTTATTATCACTTAAAAAAATATTATCACTCTTCCTCTTTGTAAGACCCCCGATTTCATTCAAGATATTGTTCGCTTTGGGCCCAGCCCGCACGAATTTAAAACGCGTCTTGAATGATAAGGGAGGATGTTACATATAAGCCCATGACCACCTCCGTGTTTTGTCCATGTGGGACTAACTTTCATTCTCATCATCATTTTGGGGCCTTACGATCTTTCCCCCTTCGGGGCTCAACGTCCTCGTTGAGTCGACCCACATGGTTCAAGTGAGCACGCGATGTTGGCTCTTATACCTTCTGTAACACCCCCGATCCATTCAAGATATTGTTCGCTTTGGGCCCATATGACCCGCACGAATTTAAAACGCGTCTTGAATGATAAGAGATGATGCTACATATAAGCCCATGACCACCTCCGTGTTTTG
>LTAE01001189.1:18880-50019 GCA_001647135.1 Pontederia paniculata | reverse complement strand
CAATCTTCCTCCCTTCGGGGCTCAACGTCCTCGTTGAGTCGACCCACATGGTTCAATTGAGCACGCGAGGTTAGCTCTCATACCTTCTATAACACCCCCGATTTCATTCAAGATATTGTTCGCTTTGGGCCCGGCCCCCACGAATTTAAAACGCGTCTTGAATGATAAAGGAGGATGCTACATATAAGCCCATGACCACCTCCGTGTTTTGTCCATGTGGGACTAACTTTCATTCTCATCATCATCTTGGGGCCTTACACTCTTAGCTATGGACAAATCTACTTATATTTAATTAGAATGACAATAATATTTTTTAAATGACCGAGACATACTAAGGAGATTTTATATGTGCAGTAATTTCTTTTGTCTTGGGACCAATATCCATGAATTCTTAATCAATTCAATTTATTGATAATTTATTTAACATGCCAAAGATAATATTACATATATCCATATATATCCTGTTAATACCTTTACAAAGTTGTCACATCTATCATTCTAAAATGCAAATATCATATCCAACAACTATCCGGATATAAATCCGAGAGCTACCAATGATAGATCATTCAAACTAATTTGATGCCATCTACCTACGGATATATTGATTTTTTTAAAATTATTCACCAGATTAATTAGCCCAAAAAAAAAAATACTTTTCAAAATTTTGTTTCCAAAAATGTTATTTCAAATAACTTTTCTATTTTTTCATTATTAAGGACTCAAATGGTTTACATGTGATAATAAATAAATAATATTTTTTTGGATAAAAAGATAAATTTATTAAACGTTGGAAAAAGTAAAAACTGACTTAAAAATATTAAACACTACTTAAAATTATTTTCCTTTGGGTGTGAAAGCCATCATTAGAAAATATGTTAATATTTTTTGGATTTAATGTAGTGGCATATTTGCGACATTCTCATTTTTATTAATCGATAATTTAGATCATCACTAAAATAAATTATCACTTGCTAACATCATATTATAGTATTTGATAAGTACTAGTAACATAATTATAATTTAAATTGTTAAAAAAAAATACTAAAATACTCTAAAAAATGTTGAGCAAAAATTTAAAAATTGAGTTTGGACAAAATATATTGAGTTTATAGTCCATAAAATAATGTTAAAAAATAAAAAATATTGAACAATAATATTTTTTTAACAAAATACAAATATTTTTAAAAAAATATTGAATGAATAAATTTATCAAAATACATATCATCTTGTTGATCTTATAAAAAAAAATACTTTCTATGAGTGCTATTTTGATTATCATTAAGATGATAATTTAAATTATCAAAAAAGTAAAAGTCATCGTTAATGTATTATACCAAGCACGATAATACGATGGACTATGAGAATTTTAATTTAAATAATCAACAATTCATCTGAATTACCTCATATCAAAGTGTCTCTAAGTAATTAATGTTTAGTGGAAATTTGTAAATTAAGATTGTTTATTAATTTTATGATTCATTATTGAGTGCATTAAATGGTTAGTAAGGATATTAAATTCATACAGAAAAAAAAGTATACCATGTTAATAGTTTTTGTGGGATGTTAATTGAAGACGATATGATCCAAGTGAAAACACACGCGGCCATGCGGTTACTGTGGAAGCATCAGACAGTTATAAATACCCAACGCCACACGACCAGAGACAGAGAGAGAGAGAGAGGAGAGAGAGAGAGAGAGGAGAGAGAGAGCACGAGAAGTTGCACCCATTTCGATTCAGAGAGAGAGAGAGAGAGAGAGAGAGAGATTTCTTCTTCTTCTTCTTCTTCTTCTTCTTCTTCTTCTTCTTCTTCTTCTTCTTCCTGTGAGGCCATGAGTTCCAAGGTCCTCATGAATCCATCTCCCATGGCTTCCCCAGTCGTCCTGAAGCAGATCCTGGAGAAATCATCTTTAATCCAGGAGAAGCCCAAGTTGTTGATATCCTCCCTGCCATTGAAGGGCGTCTCCAACTGCTTCGAATTGTTCGGCGAAATCGAGTTCACAGAGAGGCCGCAGCACCCGTCCACTGTAAAAGATGACGATGATAACATTGTTGCCATCGAAGACGGATCGAGCAAAAGCAACAAGGACACGGTGGTGATCCAAGAACAACAAGGTTGCTGCAGCGTTTGGGGCTCCTCCTCCTCCTCCTCCTCCTACACCATGAACTACGCAGACGCGAGGACGCGGGGGAGCAGAGGCGCGTTCCCGCCGTCGATATCTACCATCGGGAGGGACGGGAAGCCATGGCTGTACCTGAAGCCTCACCGGACGGACGGCCGGTTCCTGCTCCAAGTGGCGGTGGTTCCGTCCCACAAGTGCCTGCAGGCCACGAGGGGCCACGGCCGGCTCCTGCTGCATCTGTCCAACTCCAACAGGCATGTTTCAGGCAACCAAGACGACGCCATGGTGGAGATCCACAGCGGTTCTAATTCTGAGATGATCTTGAATTGGCGCACAGGAACTTTGGACGTGAATTGTTAGATCTTCTTCTTTTTGTTCTCCTTGTTTCATGCTCGAATTCTTTCTGTCTTCGTTTTGTTCAAAACAAAAAAAAAAATTAATTCTTTTTATCAGGTGCTTACTTTGTATAGATAAGAACTCGTCTTTCGCTAATATACACAGACGTGTGTCTGTTCCTTTTATTTTTACTATTTTGAGATCAAATGTTCCCTTCATTCATCTTTTATGATAAAAAGCAACAGAAAAGGAATTACTTTGCAGGTTTGAGGCTCTTTTTATGCTGTATGTTCTTCTTCTCAAGTAGATCAGCTGAAAGAACATGATCTACTGTTAATGCTTCTAAGCCTTCATATTTCAATTGTTCATGTTTATGTAGGATGAGGTCAGTCAGTCACATCTGAGATCGATGGACTACTACATCTAATACAATCTGGAAATGACTTGTTGCATTACAAGAGACTACATGGTAGATAACAATGCCATAGACTTTGTTTATGATCAAAGAAGATAAAATATGCATAACTAAATGAGAGGGTAGGAAATAATCAAATATCATAGGCTTTATAATATTTTGAACACCTAGGAAGGTGATAAGTTGATCATAGGTAAGACCGAATCAAGTTATTTTGAACTATCTCCAATATTTCGAGAATGTTTTGCGAGTAATTAAGAAAGAATTTGGAAAGCTGGATTCGGGGTTGTTCGAAGCTCAAGCAGATAGGTTGGTTCCATCCGAGGTCAACAGTACCTTGTACAGGGCTGGTCGTCGATCCCGAAAAACTCCCCAACTGTGCCTCTGTGACTTAATCTTGTCTAGGTCGAACTCTGCAACCAAAATTTCCTCATCTTTGTCATTCGCAAGTGCAAGTATTTCTCCTGTTGATCCTGTTTGGAAGATTGGTTTCTACTGTCAGAATCATATGCAACATCACTTTTCACTTGAATATCAACAGCTGAGTGATCAAAATAGAATAGGAGCAAACCTGCTATGAATGAGTTTCCATAAAACGTGATCACACTATCACCATGTTCTGTCCTGATTGTCTCCTTTCCAATGCGATTAGAAGCTACTAGTGGAACCTGCAGCATCAGTAATACATGTCAGTTAATGGGTAGACAAGAAATCAACAAGGGGAAAAAAGTGCAAATTACTGCAATGAGAGGCCTTTTGTTACTTTGCATCAGTCAATTGAGGGATCATAATCATTTTACCAAATTAGCTCCAGCATGCCCTTGCATTACTCTTTTCCAATGTTCACGAGAATCTAGTCCATCATCTTGTGGTTCTGATCCAATAGCTGTAGGGTAAAATAATATTTCAGCTCCTTGAAGAACCATAGCTCTTGCAGCTTCAGGAAACCACTGATCCCAGCAAATTGCTGCAAGGGAAAGGTATCAACATCATTGAACAAGTGTACCTTTAATTCATCATAAGCAAAACTCAAATAAAAAAGGGCACATCTTCCTTTTGAATTAGAATGACCTTACCAACGCCAATCTTTGCAAATTTAGTAGTGAAGACCTGATCAACAACAGAGAACGAATATTATATTTCAGGTGAAGATAATTTGCGCTTGAGGATCGACAATAAAGGAATAAGAATCCAAAATGATTCCCTACCTTGAAGCCAGTGTCCCCGGGGTTGAAATAGAACTTTTCTTGGTAGCCTGAGTACAAAACAATCTAGATCATTGCTTGAATAAATAGAAACATGGAAATCCAACAAGGCCAATCTTCACACCTGGTCCATCTGGGATATGCGACTTCCTGTATAATCCAAGATCTGTCCCATCCGCATCAATAACTGCTACTGAATTGTAATGAGCATTATTTGCTTCCTCAAAGAAGCTCACAGGTATGACAACTCCTAACTCCTTAGCAAGCTTTTGCATCCTGCAAAAGATGGAATATAAATTTGTTTATAAGAATGATTCATAAAGTTGCACTTCCATAATATGATCATCAAAGCATGCAACTTCAAAAGGATCAAACTTCTTAGAGGTTTTGTTCACCTTAGAATCGTAGGATGTCCATTATAAGGCTTAGCACGCTGAAAAAGGTCTTCCCTTTGGGCTTGACAGAAATAATATCCCTCAAATAGCTCCTGAAATATTCAAGTTGTGCAGGAAAGGCAAACAAAAAATTAAAGGCTCACTCCTTCAGTATGATAAAAAATCAGAATGAGTCAAGGAAAAAAATAGAATCTGGATCTTTCGCACTGATGTTTTGGGTTAAATGGTATTCTTGTTCTGAATATTCACTAGATAATATTTACATTGAAATTGCAGTTTCCCAAGAGGTAATATTAATCCTATTATAAATGGATGCATAATGATGAAAGCAAGAAGAGAATAATGAGCCTACAACTGAAATATAAATTTCCTCTGTTGATCAATTATAAAAACAACTATCTGGATACTCTTAGCAATATTTTTTTTAGATTTGTGCTCATAGGAGTTTCACGAACAGTAGCTAACAGTGACAAGTTCTACACCACCCAAAATTAGCAGCCATTTCCAACTAAAAAACAAATATCAGACAGATCTAACTTTTTGGAAAAGGATAGGGTCATATGAGTACAAGGATGCCTCTTAACTTTTCACTTTCTTCAATCATAGGAAGAGAATTTTTTTTAAGCATATACATCTCAGTGGAAGGTAATAAACCTCTAATTTCCTTTCTCAAGTAGGCCCAAATAGTTGAACCCTTTGAAGTAGCTCTCGTTCTAGAAACCAGTGCGAATGAAACAATCTATTCTTTTAGGTAGTTGCATTACATCCTTAAAGAGACAAGTTCTCCAAGCAATATATACTCAGAATCAATAATCAGAGTTGTCAAGTAAGAACATTATTAAGGTTGAAGGTTTAGCAAATACTTCAACATCACCACTAAAATCCATAAAGGTGCACTAACCACACCAACTAGATGCATGTTCAATGATGTATTGTGCCCTCAATAAGTAGATGCAACACAAAAATATCTCATTTTCGTTGGAAGAACTACGAAACATGCACATCATTATTACCTGAATAAGAATAATGTTTGCCCCCTTCTCATGAGCTGCCCTTACCAACCTGTATAAAAGAGTGTGAGATAGCTACTAAATGTGACAAATAAATCATGATTTCTTTGGGGATGACCACCAGCTTGCTGGTTGTCCTTTTACGCCCAAAATATCTCATGACTTTATTGCTTTAGCATCCAAATAATTCTAGACATAACATGAGATATTTCATGCAAAAGCTCATTCATTCGTTTTCCTCCATATTTCGGTTACAATGGAGGCCATAAGCTCATTTCTTCATTACCAAGTGCATCCATGATAACAAAAACATCTGCCTATAATACAATTCATACATCTCAACAACATGAATTCATACAAATGAAAACACCTGTCACAAGTCCAGTTCACACATCTAAACAACATCACTCGAATTTTACTAAGAAATATATCCTGAGCAACTAAAAATTTTACAAATGGATAAGAAAGAGATGCCAAATGAACCTTTCTACAACATGCTCTTGGCAAAGTACCATTTTTAAGAATCCGCCAAATTGGTACAACAGTATTGCAATAAGGCACGCAAAACACAAGAGAGAAAAAAAGAATACGTTCTTTTGGTTTTAATCTCGATTGTTAGATGACGGAATATAAATTACTTTTCTTGTGTGCAACAAGGGATGCCTTGGCGAATTGTTATGAAATCGAAGAAGAAGAAGAAGGACGAATCCATAAAAGAATAAGAGATCCCTGAAATCAAACTGGGCAAAAGAAATGGGATATCAATTCGAGCAAAGACATCGAAAGAATCGAAACCTTTCGGCGGTGTCGACGTTGTCGGAGACGGAGTCGGAGCAAGCGAACTGGAGAGCGGCGACGACCACTTTCCTCCCCTCCATCGAAGCCTTTTGCCGTGGCCTCCGCTGCTGCTGCCGCCGCCGCCGCCGCCGCCGCTACAGAGTCCGAATCGAACGTTATACTGCTTCGTGGCCACCGCCTCGAGGGACTGTGCTACAAACATCGACAAAAAGTCTATTTTTGCTGTAAAATAAAAAAATGATGTGCGAATTAAATTAATCCATGATACTTTCGAATACTAAAATAAAAATAAAAAAATAAAAAAAATAAAAAAATAAATAAAAAATGAATTATGCTAGCAAAAAATAGTCCTTGTACATAAAAAAACCACTTCTTATGAAATAATTTAATACACCTGTTTAAGTAGAACCTTTTTACTACATAATCAATAATAAATTTAATAAATCATAATTTTTTTGTTAATTTTAAAATTTATTTAAGATCTCCTCTACATCCTTACAAAGCAAAAAGTATTAATTCTTATTTAGAAATTAATTCATCTTAAATTAGATAGTAATTTAACATGCATGTCGTTTTCTTTAAAACATGTTTGTTAACACCAGTCTGTCATGCAGCTAGCTGATGAACCAGTTCTGTCCTCTTTTAAGTTCCAAGTATTGGCAAGAATCAAGGAATACACCATCAGCAACAGAAGCACGACAGAGAAATTTATCGTAATGGTTAAGAACTACAGCAAACTCAACTATTTGTAAACCAGACACAAATTCACAGGTTAGTACACGAGGCAAACTGATATGTACATGGCACAATTCATCTTACAAGAAACAAGAACACACAATTCCTTGTATTTCTTTCTACTTGCAGTTAAACCCTTTACAGGCCATCAACCATACGACTAGTATTAGTGCAGTGCAAGCACCAGCCACCATCAGCTTGAATTTCAAATTCTGCAGCCACATTCTCCTCCTCAGTTGCCTGCCCTGTCTCTGGAAGCTATCTGCCTGGGACACAAACCGAAGATCAGAACTGATAGTCATGCTTGAAGATTCTCCTCCATCACTTTAGAATTAACATGTGAAAAGAAATAGTCACAGAAGCACTTGGTTAAGTACCTGAAACTGCAGGTTTTCAGTCCTGTCCACCAAAAGTTCAATTTTTTCGCCCCTATCAAGGACCTAGCATATCTATCTTCAATTAGCATGCATCCACTAATAAACAAAACCAAGAAGTAAATTTTAATTGTGCTACTTAGAACCGATGTTGTATCCATTAATATGATAAAATCCTCATATATACCCACAAAAGTCTGAAACTACGTCTTTATCTTTTAAAATTATTGGATTGGCAGAAAATGAATATGACTGTGCCACCCACCACTGGTTGCAAACTGGCAGATGTCGTACCTATGAAATTATATTCCTCGACAAAAATACACCACTAGGAAATGTCATATTACATATGAATTAAGGTAATCTTATCAGATTCTAACAAAAACATAGAAAAGCATATAGTTGCTCTTTCCCATTTTCAGAAAATTACTGCTATTTCCATTAACTCATAATTGGTCATATCACCAAGTCTTAACGTTCCTACATAATAAGCACAGAAACTTTAAAACCTCGATGATGAGAAACCTGATCAAATTATTATTTCCTGCATTTGATTGCATATTTAGAATTTCACAAAAACTCTTTAACAGGAAAAATGGAGTCTAGAGTGGATTGGACTAAAGTAACTAAACAGGTAAACACTTTAACAGGATATTCACCTTCAGGAAAAAACTTTTCCTTATTTTTACTTGCTTATCCTAAAACTCAAAATCTTCTCTAGATATGAATATGCGATTTTGCATGAACAATGTACTAGTAATTCTTGATGGAAACAAATCACTTTGATTAGTGTTCCCTAAGAACAAGTAGTATCTTCTAATACATCATATTAGTATGTCAAGGAAAGCTACACATGACTGTTTGATATCATGATACCAGCAGAAACTAATTTCTACTTGAATAATTATTTTTTTTATATGTTCAGTGAAAATGGTCCACATATGTACTGATAGCTACCTATTTAATTTCTAGACCCATCTAATCAGACCTCAGAAGAAATCCATCCCAACTATTAATTACCCTTTAACAAGATGGTATAGTACAGTGTCATTAGCTTCTGCAAGATATAACCTTCATGTGAGTGTAATGAAGACGGTTTTAGTATGAAGCAAAGCAAAGACCTGGCGAAGTTCCCTATTTCAAGTGTGAGTGCAGCAAAAGGAAGACGGATTTTTTCATATTCTTGGCAGATGGTTCATATCTTCATTACTTATAGAAGGATTTGTACAAACACATTGTGTGTAGAATATGATAAAGTCTTGGATGGAAAACATCAAGAATCATACCTTCTCTATATTGTCCATCATTATTCCTTTAACTTCAGTGACTTGAGCTTTCAGCTTGGAGAGCTTGTTTACTTCCTCAGGATGGTTTACACAGTACTGCATATGATCCTTCAGCCTCGGTCTGTCAAAATGAGTATAAGTTTCTAATTAGTTCAACTTACAGCAAAAGTGAATCCGAGAAATTTTCTACATACCCAAATTCACGGTCGAGGTTGTAAGCGATACTGAACCTATCTTCAAATAGATCATCATCCTCAGCAAACTCTTGAGCATCTTCAGCATTGATACTTGCGCCATACCGCTGCATAAAATCATCCTTAACCCGCTCTAGAAACACAAACGGCGCAATTCTCCCGGAAGTTTCATCAGCTACAATGAGGAATACTATCGCAAAAGCAAACCAGATTTATTGTTAACGCAAAGATGATTTCTAAAACATGTAAAGGTGAAATTGTATCACAACTTTGATCCTGCAAGAGGCAACATATACCAAAATCACCATCGATAAGGAAGTTGAACGTATGGCCATCACAGGAGTAGGTATACTTGTTGCTGTTTCCAGGCAACTTCTGCAAGCACTGGACAGCGATAGTACTGAAATTACCAGAGAAGGAGGCATGTTCCGCGAGCACAATGGTGCCTTTTGCCACAAAACTATATATTAGTGACTGCTTGCTCATGGATCCAAGCTCAAGTTCTCCAATTCAATCTACAACAAAGGTTTTTGCATTGATTTAGATGATAAAGAAACAGTAGTCCATCAATAATTACAAGTTACAAAGCATCAAAGTCTCATTTTTTACTGTTGATTGTACAACAAATAAAAAGAAACACATCATTAAAATGCAAAACAAACTGTTCAGATTAGAAAATTTGATGCCACAGAAGACACTAAACAAGATGGTAAATTTGATGCTACAGAAAAAGAACAAGATTCGTGAGACTTCTGCTGCCAAGGAAGACACTGCACAAAGTGGTAAGATGACAGAACTGGAGGGGATTCGTTCACTAAACGCGTAGTAACTTCTCCACCCAGACCAAGATAACAAATTATTATCTACCCAAAACATGAGCAAATTGATACAACTGAAAGAACAACAGCACAAGAACAATAAGAATTTAACGCAAAATTAGGGATAAATACCTGGATAGATCGAAGTGAGCAAAGAACAATACAATCTTGCGGAAAGATTGATTCAAAGATTAATAAACGATCTTTTCAAGATGATACAAGAGAAATGGGGAGCAATTCGACGAGAAATTTGGTGCTTTCTTTTCCTCTTCTTCCCTTTTCAAGTTTTAACCACTTGAGCACGGAGTAATCCAGGAAAGTGAACCTGGATATTTCCTAAAATAACAAGGTTGCCATTCACAATGGTTCGTAGAAAGGCAGGAACTTGCAACGTGTCAAGGGCAAAAGTGTCATCAAATTTAAGAGTGGAGACTGGTTGCTTGGGGAGGTAGTTTTGGACGGGAAGGGATTTCCTACTTTTAAAATAGGAAAAATAATTAGAGGTGCAGTGTTAGGTAAAGCTCTATAGCTTTATATTTTGAATCATTAAATTTAAAAGTAATGATTCAGATTTAATTTTATTTAATAATAAAACAAATATTATTTATTTCAAAAAACAAATATATATATATATATATTATCATTAAAGTCAAAGATAATTACATATAATATGTACTTCAATTTTAGTTATGTTCACTGATGAAAACAAATACTCTCTTTCATTAACTTATTTTCCTAGGATTTTTCATGTGATTTTAAAATTGTTGGAAAGAGAAACAATAGTTCAAGAAGAAAAGGGTACTTAATAAGTTTATTTAGCATTAGATAATCAAAGATTTACGCGTGAAATAAAATTAAAATTAAGTTCAGAGAAAATGACAAACCTGCTTCGTCTCAGTTAGGTATTTACGTCGAAGTTATCTTGAAGTAAATATTTTCTAACTTTCTTGTGTTTAGAAATTTAAAGAAATATTTGTAAAAAAAAATCCTTTAATGAAAAAACTTATATACAATTTTCAGAAAATAATTTCCTTAAAATTTTAAGGCAAATAAATTTCAATCTTTTTTTGCAATTGTCTTACATATTACAAATTAAGTAAATCATTATATACAAGGAATTTTTTTTTAAATTATTCATCTGAAACTTTTTTTACTGAAACAAGCACTTACGAATTAATGGCCATAAGATCCTTGCTCCCCTTTCGAGTCGATTTCCAAAATGGGCGTTGGTACGAGTTGCTACAGCTCTTTGTACCTAAAGATCTGCATATGCACCTAGAAGATGAACATGCATGTTTCAAGGCTATAATTCTTTCATCTTTGGTACCTGGTGCTTTGTAGGCCTTACCAATTGACAGGAAAAAAAACTACATACAAGATTTGGTGCCTGGTGCAACCATTTCTTCTCTACAAGGCCAAGTACAACATTGATGATACAGCAGCCAAGAGTGCAAAAATATGACTACATTGTTACGGATTCTTCACATGCATTGATAACAGATGGAGATTACATGATAAAGATGCCGAGCAACTGCTCGCTGCAACAGTAATCAAGAAACTTTTTGCAAACAAACTCAACAAGTAAATGAAAAATCACTGTCGGTTACAGATAACTGGGTAATTATTTTGACTGGTCAGCCACAAGGCAACATCTCATGTCAAGTTCAGGAGGAAAATGGAAACTGTTGGTGTAGTACAAGGGCATTCATCAGGTCATGAAAGCAAGAGAAAGCAGACATATCAATTCTCTTGCACATCATGTGGTTTTAATCAGTGACTTCTTCAGTTTTCTTGGGTTTGGATAGCATGTACCAGGCAAGACCACCAGCAAGGGCCACAGTGCCAGCAAGTACACCATAATTGCGGTTGGAATCAGTCGAAACCTTAGCGGTGGAGGAACTTGATGGCTTGCTTGGCTGTGCATGTGGGGCTTCTGGTGCGGCTGCTGCATGTTCTCCTGACTTAGGGCCCTGCAAAGCAAATGTTTGTATTTTTTTTTTCTTTGAGGCAAGCAAATGTTTGTATTATTGCTTAATTAAATAGCATGAAATTGTCGAATATTTCTTTTATGGCCACATGCCATAGTAAGTTAATGGTAGCAAACTTGAGCATCTTGCCTTCACCAGATGGATAGTATGTAAAAAGATAATTGTGGAACCAAAGGTACCAAAAGGAACTAAAAGAAATCACCCTAAAAAACTTAGAAATAAGAGAGCTAAATCTAAAACTCTAAGGTCACCTGGTGGGCAAGCTTCTCCAGCTTCTCTTTCTCCATTTTCTGCAGCAAAAAACAATAATTTACTTGGTCATTGCCCATATAAGAACACTTTTCCATGTGCAAGACATGATCAAATATTGGTTAATTAACTCATGTAAGGAACATTCTTTATTAATCACGGTTAAAATGAAATATGAATGATGAAGTACTAACACATGCAACATCATAAATTTTTTTGGTTTTAACAATCATGTTGTCCAGTAATTTTTCCTTTGAAAGTGTTATCCTGTAAATTTAAACGGGAAATCTATCTTAAATGACTTTACACAATATGTGATCAACTCCAGAAGTTTCTTTTTTCTCTTTTAATGTAGTATTATGTTCATCATTCGTGACAAAAATCAATGGCTTCTGTTTCTTTTTATCAATCTAACAAATTCTTCCTCGATGAAAAGAACATTTACTTCTATTTTGAGCGTTCTTAATCATGACATCCTTATTCACTGAACAACGATAACTCATGCCCAATTGCTGAATTCTTATGATTCCCTTTATACCTTTCTCCATCCATTCGAATTTGTCGAATCATAACACCATTTCAACAAAATGCTGATCCATTTAGACACGTTGGTAGATTAACAACCCAAATTTGCTACAAACACGCGGCGTATATATCAGATTAGAACACAGTTAGCATCATACTAATGAAATAATTTGTTCTTTGAGAAAATTCCCAAATGACTCAGCTCATGCACGTCCAAGATCCTTCAAACATCAACCTGAACGCGCAGAAATTGAAATCGGAAGCCTAAAAGACATACGCATGCACAAAGCACAACATCCAGGAGCAGATTTCTCCAAGCATGAACCCAGAACGATCTGAGATCGTAAAAGTACGATGAGATCCGCGAAAAGGGAACCATACCTTGATGTATACGTTCTCCACGGCCTTCTCCTCCTCGCTGAGGACCTTGCCGCCGGTGGACAGCCGCCGGGACACGTACCTCGCCGCGATCCTCGCAGCCATGGCGATCTGACGCGCACCTCTCTCGCTCTCTGGTCTTCCTTCGCTCTTGGAGGCCTTCTCTCGAACACCGCGGCGACAGTGGGTGGCTTACACGACGGAAACGAGATATTTTAATCCGCAACCATAACGGAAACGCCCTGAACAAACCGTTATAATATCGAAAGTGCCACTACATCTCATCTACGGAGCAGATCATCCCGATCTAAATCGACGGCTCTGATCACTGCATTCGATAGCGCGGCGAAACCCTAACATCCCCTTCGTTTCCCAAAGATATATAATAAGCCCTTGACGTCTCCGCGGCCGCTGCCGCCAAGACTTCTTCGATCTCCGGCGCTCCGTAAGCTTCTTGACATGGTAATGGCGACCTCTTCCCCCGCCGCTCCGGTGCCGTGCTCTTGTTTCGATCGTCTTCTTTCGATCCCTTTTGTTTGATCTGTATCTTGTTCGCAGGCTCCCAAGAAGGAGAAGGCTCCGCCGCCGTCATCGAAGCCCGCCAAGTCCGGCGGAGGGAAACAGAAGAAGAAGGTAAGATTCCGGTTACTATGGTTTCAATCACTTGGCAGTCGATGTAGATGCGAATAATTGAATTGTTTTTGTTTGTGGATTCGGAATGTTTTGAGTAATTTTTCCTGGTTTCGGGCACAGAAATGGAGCAAGGGAAAGCAAAAGGAGAAGGTGAACAATGCCGTCCTTTTCGATCAGGCGAGTTACGACAAGATGTTGTCTGAGGTCCCCAAGTTCAAGCAGATCACTCCCTCCGTGCTTTCTGAGAGATTGAGGGTATAAAAACCGCAATCGATCTCTTCTTTTGTTGCAAGCCCAATTATATTTTTTTGCTGTTTTTGATTCTTATCATACACTTGCTAGTTTGAGGATGAATTTCTTGAACAATTATATCATCATACTTTTTCGGAGACTTTGTTCAATTTAGATTCTCCCATCGTCCTATATTTTGCTTGTTAAATTAGATGCACTACCAACAATACAAAAAGCTTAGGTCGATAGGAAGAACAATAACGTCAACGTCAATGTCTACAACGTCAATGTTTGAATTCAGGACCTTTTGTTCTTATATTATGTTAAATTAGATGTGCTACCAATAATCGTAAAATTGTTGGAATGAGTAAAGTAGGATTAGAAAACATTAGGGAGTCTTTCTTCTTATTTATGATAGTGAATAGTATGATTACAAAACAATTCTGCTTTCCATATAAAACATTGTGATTCACTGTGCTTTCTTGAGCAGATATCTTGATTTGCTTGTAACGTTTACAATGATTTGCATGAGAAATATTCTCGAGTGATTATAACTTGATTTGCATGAGATATCTTGATTTGCTTGTAATGTTTACAATGATTTGCATGAGAAATATTGTCGAGTGATTATAACTTGATTTATTTGTAATGTTTATTTCACTGCGCACCTTTGGCCTCCAGTATACTAGACTAATAACAAATTAGAACTCTCAGGTGCCTGAAATTTGTAGTCCTATTAGCATTGCAAATTATCGAAACCCTGTGTAGTATAGATATAAATGGGGATTGTATTTTCTGATTTAATGTCATTTTGTAAAGAATCCTTGTTGGCTACATAGTGCATTTTATTACTATTGAGGCTTGCGATGTAAGGTTTGGATATGTTGTGAGGCTTTTTGTCACTTACTGTCGTGGCTCTCTTATGGTGAGATATGGCAATCTGCCATTTTTTTTATATGCTAAACTCCTTTTAACAACGCTTTAATTGGTGTTTTAGATGGTAGACTCAATAATTTTGATTTTTTCAACATCATTTATCTTCATTCTTATTTACCTTTATTCTTGTTTGATAGGGTTTGGATATGTTGCAGATTTTGGTAGAATGAGTAAAGTAGGATTATAGAATACCCGAATGTCTGTTTTTTCAATTCTTATATATGATAGGATGGTAGAATTAGAAAACAATATTGTATTCTACGTAAAACATTGTAATTCATTGTGCTTAACTAGATATCTTAATTGATTGTAATGAATATAATGATGTTACTGATCCACTTATTTTGTTGTGCATCTCGCCACAATATAGCTAGACTAACAACTTATTAGAAATCTGTTTGACCTGAAATTTTTAGTCTGCTTAGATTGCAACTTGTTACAATGGTAAATATATTAACGGGGACTGTGTTTGCTGATTAAACGATGCTTTTATTCAATGAAGTCTTGTTGATTAATTGAGTGCTTTAGGCACTATAAGGTTTTGATATGTCGTTAGGCTTTCTGTCAATTACCATTGCTATTCTGTTATAGTGACATGTAGCGGTCTGCCATATTTTGTTGATATGTCAAACTCCTTTTTGCTGTGCCTCAAATTGATATTGTGGATGGTAAACTCGATGATCTTAATGTTCTCCACTTCATTGTTCATGGTGCTTCTAATCTTTGTGGTTCCTCTGCAAAGTATTCTGATGTTATTAGGAGAAAAGGTGGTTTTTTTAATACAAGGATTGTACAAAGTTTTAACTTAAAACAATTTGTATGTTTATAAATTCATGTGTTATAACTTTCTGTTCATGTACAGATCAATGGTTCCCTTGCCCGAAGGGCTATCAAGGATCTGATGGCTAAGGGTGCTATCAGGATGGTAGCAGCGCATGCCAGCCAGCAAATCTACACAAGAGCCACTAATACCTAGATATTTTTGATAGACAATTTAGAATGGTCCATCACTCTTTTTGTTAAAAAAAGATTGTGGTTACTAGAGGAGGTTGTTTTTTTTCGTCGGAGATCTAGTATAATTTGTTTAAGAAAATGTTTAAGTTCTTTTGTTATTTATGTTGGAAGTTTGAATTACTTCTGCCATTTTATGTCGAGTGCTGATGATATATATGCATAGTTTTATTATTCTTCGTGTCGTCGATATTTTTACAAGTGATTAAACCATTTTAATGTTTCGTTAATCTTGTATCTCCACTGGCAGGTGTTTGTAATCCAATGTTTAAAAGGCATCATCATTTTGTTCATTCGATTTTGTTGAATTAAGTTTGTCCAAACGTTTTTATGAACTGCTTGTCGTGTCTATTTTTAAAATTCCAGATAGTAATTTTGCCTTCAAAAGTTCCAAAATATGTTTCATCTTAAATATAATGTTCATACTTTTATAATTTTTATAATGATCATACTTTTATAATTTTTAAGATGATAAAATTATCATCTGAACCCTAAAGTTTCATTATTGTTTCCAAGTTTCCATGGCTCAGGCTGCGTGCGCTTGTGTGGGAAACTTGACCAAACACGTCAACGTGTATCGTCAACTATAGATTTTTTCGGCTGACTATATTTGAACACTTATATTTTATAAAATTGAATTTACGATACAAATTTTTATTAGAAGAAAAAAAGAAAACAAAAAGAATCGATATTCAAACTTATTTGTTACATTTCGTTCTATGTCATGTTAACTTTGAGGCTTTGTGCTTATCAAATTTTTTTAAGAACAAAAATTGTTTTCTTGTTATATTAAATTTAGATTTCAGTAATTACATTAATATTAACTATTGTAAACGCTAATCTAAATATTACATGTATATCGACTAACACTTATACCATACAATGCAATTTACTGGGTAAATAAAAATCCAAATATTTTATGGCATATTTGTTTATTCTTATTAGAAGTACACATATTATTATGCCAAAAAAAAGCATTTCACAGTTACTCTAACTAAAAAATAAATCATAAGGAAAAAAATATACTGAAATAAAAATGTCGAGGGATGAATGACTTGAGAAGAAGGCTGCACGAACCAAAATGTTGACCAGAGAGCGACGGGTACACGACCCGACGAGTCTAAATGGCGTCCGAAATCAACCCGCCATCGCGTCACGGGTCCCATCACAAGCAAAGCACCAACCTAACCGAGTCTAACATACCGATAAGAGTTCAAAAAATGCTGATATAACCACTCCATATTTTATTCTAATCTCACGTGTGTGCCTCTGCTGTCATCATCATCATCTTTCACACGGTTGACACAAACCAAAAATAGCTGGAAGGAGCTTATCATATCAGCTATGATTACCGTGGAGCCCACGTGGAAAATTCTAACCCCGTCCGCTTTAAAACTCGCGCTCTCTCCAAAATCCACGTCTCGATTCCTTCGTCATCTTTTCTTCTTCCCCAGCGATGCCTCAAGTGGACCTCGAGCTACTCCTTTCCAGCGGCGGCGGCGGCAGCGGCAGCGGCGGTGGAGACTCGCCGGGATTCCCACCTCCGGCGCCTCCGCCGGTCGAGGATGCGTACTTCCCGCCGGAGTCCATCCAGGTGGCCATTGGCGAAGGCGTCGACTGGACGGACCTCAACGTCGTCTACGACCGCGAGGACTCCACCAAGGGGAGCACCAATCCCAAGTCCTCGTCGGCCAACAACCCCAAGTCCTCGCGGACGGGCTCCGACCGTTTCCCCCTCTCCTCCACCTCCTCGGCCGCCGCCGCCGCCCCCACCGCGATCATCGGCCTCTCCGGAAAGGTCCAGACCGCCGGTCACCGCTGCTCCCGGCGCCCGCCTCAGGGCCTCCTGTTGCCCAAGAAGGACGTCCACCCGGACGGCGGCGGGGGAGCGGCCGTGGCGATGGAGGTCGAGCCGGGCTCGCCGAAGGTGTCGTGCTTCGGGAAGGTCCTTTCGGGTAGGGAGCGGGAGAGGCTGCGGCAGAGGAGTCTCCGGGAGCGGGGGCAGCAGCCGCACGCGCCACCGGGAGCTGAAGGAAGGGGGCAGAATAAGGGATGCTGGGCGGTGTTCCTGTGCGGCGGCGGAGGACGGTGTAGGGCCGAGGTGGAGGAAGAGGCCTCACCGTCGGGCACGGGGGAGAAAGCAACGGCGAGCGAGCCGCCGGGGTTGGGTGGGATGAGGCAGCTGCCATCTGGGCGGAGGGCGGCGGCGGCGGCGGCGGCGTCGTGGGTAGAGAAGTCGCTTTCGTCGGAGGCGGCGGCTGATGGGGGCGACGGTGGACACGTGGCGAAGGTTGGAAAGGAAGCGGAATGGGGCCGCCGGTCGGTGGGATGATGGAGTCCGTGTTGCCAAGTTTTGGTTGGCATCTTTTTATTTTTTATTTATTTATTTTTATTTGGTTAAACGTTAAATTGTTCGTGTGCACGCTCGCGATGTCCATAAAACGTAGATATTTATAATAATTTCGTTTTTTTTTTTTTGCTTTTCCTGTTTTTTTCCCTCGCATTTCGAGTGGCGGTGACATGCTTATTGTTGTGCTTAGTGAAGTGTAACATAATAATTGGGATTTTTGCTTCCTTTTTTTTCTGAAAAAGCAGTGCAATTTTTTATGCTTATAATAGTTGCGTTGAAGTTAATATTTTAAATATTTTACATCTGACACCAAAATGGGTCCATAGCTCAGTGGTAGAGCATTTGACTGCAGATCAAGAGGTCACCGGTTCGAACCCGGTTGGGCCCTCAATTTTTTTTTTTTTTTTTTTTAGAAAAATACACATATATGCTTTTTTTGGAACAAATGTATTTATTTTTTTAAAAAAAAACTTTGCGATGAGCTGTGAAACATATCATTTCAAAGATGTTTTGAGGATGTTGCTAAACTAAGAAGATATTTATTTATTTTTCTTTAGAGTCATAGTCATGATTGATAAACAAACATAGGACTGGAAAATGCAAAAAAAAAAAAAATTAAACATGTCATATTGATACGTGATAATCCAAATAGATTATAGCTTATTTAATTTCTGCAACATATGATAATGATGATTACATTCATGAAAAATATCTTTTTAAATTATCATTCAACTAAATATTTATATTTTCTTAAAAATTAATATTATTCAATATCATGTTTTTAATTTCTTAAAATTATTTTACGGTCAATTGATAATATATACTCTGAATATTTTATCTAATCTCACTTTTTTATTTTTATCCTTTTTATATAAAATAATATTATTAAAGTTCAACATTTTTTAAAGTATTTTTTATATTTTTTTATTGAATAATGTAAATTTATGTTATCAATATACTTACCAAATATTATAATATCATGTTATCAATAATTTATAAAATGATAATCTATTTAGTGATTATTTAGTTAATATAAACGAAATTGTGCCAAGCAGAGAATAAAAAATACTCCATGGATTCAGCAACACTCGAGCAGAAGTATCGCACAAGATTAAAAACATAAACTGCAGATGTCATTGTCTTACACATATATGAAGGCTAAATAATGTGGATACAAAAAAAAAACAAGTGAAAGAAGACCACAATATACTGATAAAATTGATAACATTTATTTGTGTGGGTAGGCACCAAGAAAAAGGATAACTAGGTAATATACATAAATTGATAACATTTATCAAAATACTCTCTATAAATATTATCAAATTAATTTTTTTTATATTATTAATTGAAACTTATAAACTCAAACCATAAATTCACAATTAGTGGATTAAGTAATTAAAACCCTACAAAATAAAATGAAAATAATATGATATTTATAATCAATATTAATAATTATTATAATATTATTTTAATTAGTGATCACTGATATTTTTTATTCATAATACGGTAATGGTAATATATTATAAAATTATATAAAAAATATTTAAATATTTTTCTTATTGTCATTAATTTATTATTATGGTTTTGTTGTTATTATTGTCGTTATTATTATCGGGTGTATTTTATTGTGTTATCTTTTATTTATGAAATATCTAGAATAACAAGTAAGAAATTTAATATAAATAAGATTATAAACAAGTTACACAATCTAGATTATAATTCAAATTATCACTAATCTATAAAGATTATCCATAGAAAACACTTCTTACGAATAATAGTAACCGAAAAAAATCCATACATAAACTGAAAAGTAATTAATTAGAAACTTATAAGACAAATCAATTAGGAAAACTGAGGGAAAAATTCAGGAAATCCTAATTGATCAGAAACGTTTTATAATTTCTTTAATTAATGATCATTCTGGGAAAAACGAATGAGTAAGAAAAGTGCCTTAAATGATCAGATAGTAATTAAAAAACTCGCAACAATTGCTTAATTTCTTAATGAAATGAAAATTTTCTAATTAAATGGATAATTTTCTAATTGTACCACAAATACCTCGCAAGTATCTCGCACAACCATATGAATAATAGAAAAGAATATCAAGATTTCAAATGATTGTACCATGCACAAACAAACATATGATCCAAGTTTGCGCTTGACATTTGATTTTACCTCGTGGACAGACTGATATTCGTTTAGACTTTTTTTTTATATTAGGAGGATTAGCCTCGCTATGACATGAAAAATAAAGTTATAAGTTTTTTAGAGTAATTTATAAATACGAGCGTTAAAAATTTAGGAGGACGAATCAGTTCTCATTTATTTTCTTATTATGCAATGTTGCAAATATGAAACGAGAAAGACACAAATTCGCATTCAGAAAAAGACACGAGATTTATGAGGTTGCCTCTTAACTGAGCCACGTTCTCGAACGATGATAGAGTAGTTTTTTTGATGGAAAATAACAGATGATTTTAAGATACAGAATAATTCAAACTCTGGAGAGTTTATATAGAGACTCTCAATACTAAATAGGAAATAGAAATTCTAAAGTTGTTTAATTTTCGAAGACCTTCATATGAGACAGACAACTTCGCCGCTCCAATTATTCTAACGATTTTGTGATGCACTTAGAGCATGTAGGGTTGATTATGAGTTAATATTCAAGGCATTATCAACATGCAGTAATATAGTTAACTTTGATATTAAGAAAATAGACATATTGACACGCATTTTGAACTCTCAAGCAATGGATCATGAGATCAAAACCTTAGGCGGATGCATGTACAATAAATGTATATGCATAATAGTTCATGCACAATAAATGTTACATATAATGCATGCTCGCATTGTGCTTGCATGCCTCAAATCCAAATAAATATAAATGATCTTAATGGCCATTAAATTATCTTAATGACAATTAAATTAATTTTAACATCCATTTGTGCTTATAAAATAACGGTCGATTCTGAAGTTACTAGTCAAATTCCTGAAAACCCTTGTACTTGTTCAATCCAAAAGGGAAAAAAAAATAATATGGCTTCATCTTCTTCATCATCACCATCTCCCATGGCCACTAGCAACATTTGCTTATGGACACTCATAATCTTATCATCATCACTGTTCACAAATTCAGATGGCCGGCAAGTCCCGGGCTTCCATAGAGTCCATATGAGCATCGAAAACGACTTGACCTTCGTCGATCCCTTGACGCTGCACTGCCAGTCCAAAGACAACGACATTGGCCACCATGTGCTGGCCTTCCGTGAGACCCTGGACTGGAGCTTCAAGCCCAACGTCTTCGCCGCCACCACACTGTTCTTCTGCTCCATGCAGTGGGGCGGCGCCGGCGGCGTGTCGGCGAGCTTCGAAGTGTACAACGAGAATAAGGATAACTTCAGGTGTGACCAACGTTGCTGGTGGAGCATACGCCGGGATGGTGCCTACTTCTTTAACGAACCCAAAGAAGAATTTGAACTCGTGCACAAGTGGTGATCCATGTTCCAATATCCAATGCCTATTAATTACACGCATAATAACGTGTATCACCTCCTTCTTCTTTTTTCTTCTTTTTTTTCTTCTTCTTTTCTTCTTGAATAAAAGTGTTAATTAGTTAATCAAGAAAAAAAAACACATTTTTTAAGAAAAGTAAATTATCTATTTAAATAAAAATAAGAAATATCAAGATATAAAAGATCCAGGATGCTTGGAGGAGGATCTTCCTCTCAAAATATGTAAGCATAAGAGGTTCGTCAAAATTTACCAAAAAATTCATTGCCTTATTGGCCTCGCGATAGATGTGCTTATATTTTATGTTATAAAAAAAATACTAAGTCTTTCTAGATATTTCTTAGGATATCTAGTAATCTCGATGGACAACTACATCTCTTGTGAATTATTTGTACGAGTACTTCAGAATTCTTCTCCAGCCAAGTATTTTTGTATTTCTTTGTTTGCAAGCTTTGATTTCGTGCATTAGGCCCCACGCCTCTATTTTTAATACTGTGTGTGCTTATCTTTTGAGAGAACATGCATGTAAGAATTGGCCGTTAAGAAATCTAATGATGTATCCTGCTCTCCTTGTGTCTCCTGATCCTTTAAAGGATCCAACTTTAATTAAGTCCTTAGGAAGTTCATGTTATTATTCTTTGAAGTTCATGTTATTATTCTTTGGAAGATATCAATCTACCTGTCGCTTTATAGAAAATAAAGAATGCTTATAATATTTTTGCATTTCGATGAGGAATGAACACCAAATAATTGAGAATAGATTTTCGTCGTACTCAATAGGTCAGTGTACTTGTATTCGAGTTTACATTTCACAAAATGCTATAACGAAGATTTATTCTATTTAAAATCTTGATTGGGAAGTATTATGTTAAAGGAAAGAATTGCTTTTTTTTTTGCTGCCAAAATTACAAGAAGAATAATTGACGTTTGAATCGTATGAAAGTATGTGGAAGAAAACGAATAAAAAAGAGTTTGCGTGCTTAAATAGTAAGCATCATAAACGAAGTTCAACATTGATTATAAAAAAGGTTTACGATAATTTTTTTTCACAATTTTATGTATGCAATAAGCTATTGCACTTCCGTTTTCCATATAGAAAACATGAAAATATCTTTCTTGCTTTATTACTATAATAGTCTTTTTCAGATTTAAATTACAATGGAATCCAATCATTTATTTTCGTTTGTACCAATGGATGGGGTTGGAGTGGTAAGGAGCTCCTTCCCGCTTAAAGGAAGTCTCGAGTTCGAGTCTCGCTGTATGCAATAATTTTTCATTGGGAGCCTCACCTACCATAGCCAGGTGTCCGATCCGGAGTGACACAGATTAATCGGATGCTAGTAGCCTCGGATACTGACGGGCAACCAAAAAAAATTATTTACGTTTGTAAATGAAAAGAAAGAGGATTGTTTAAAATTCGTTACATGATTATTAACAATATAAATTAAAATCATTGCACAAATCTACCAAAAGAATCATGGCAAAAATATACTAAAAAAGATAAATAATTGTCGGAATCAATATGCATTATTTCACCCAATTTGTTATGAGGTACAATATAACTCTTTTTTTTCTAATTAGACATATATATGTGTAACTCTATGAATAGTTCATCGTTGAATTATGAGACACTATAAATCTCAAATTAAAAAAAAACCCATTATATTCAATTGAATGTAAACATAGTCATAGTTCATCATCAAATAAAAGGTAAAAAAAAAAGGAATTGGCAAAAAATTTAACTTTGATTCAAATAAAAATTACTCTATAAACGACATGAAATATAAACATTCTTTTGTTAAAGATGGGAATATTTATTGGAAAAAAAAAGAAAATTAACAGCTCAAATTTAGATATTCACATTTTAAAGATCGAAGATTCCTTGAAAGGAATAGCAAAAAAAGTGTAAAAATCTCGAGAAAAATGAAAAGAAAAAAGAATGACAGCTGTGGGATTTGAACCCACGCCCTTTCGGACCAGAGCCTAAATCTGGCGCCTTAGACCACTCGGCCAAACTGTCTTGTGTGTTGCAAATTTGCATTTAATTTAATTGTACTTGTGTTCAGGTCAACAAATATCTATTGATATTTCAAGGTGAAATTTTAGGACCATTTTGTTGATTTTAATATACCTATGTGTCTTCACTAATAATTAAACAAATAAATGAATATAGTACATCAATATATATTATTTTTTAAATACTTATTTAAAAATATATTAGTAATGAATAATCCAAATTTGATAACCTAAAAAAATATATATTATAATCCTCTTGGGCAAAGCTCGTAGGATCCTGATCCGGTTAGTAAGATCAATCTTTCGGAGATAAAATAATTCTGATGTTATCTGAAATATTTTAAATCTAAAATTTCTTGTGAATCTTGATTTGAATAATAGGACCGTAAATCTTACCGTCCTATAATAATAGTACATACTTTCCTTATTAGGATAAAAAAAATAAAAGTAAACCTAAAGCATTGCAATTAAATTCGATTTAACAATTTCATTTATACTTTTTATATGTTATTCTCGCTCATATCAATTTAATATCATCCACATTAAAAACAAAAACAATTAGATACTAAAGATCGAAGGCTGCCTCACAGAAGGAAAGAAAACATAGGGCGTAAAGCTCAGAAGCGAAAACGAAATATAATCGCCTTAGACTATTTTATATGTTTGATTAAATGGAAAATGCAGCCAAAGTGAAAATCGTGATTCTAACTTGTAGAATTATTAAATCGAATAAACTCGAATCAAAATCAAATTAGGTAGTACACTTGGGTAGATTTAGCGTAAACTCGGTAGAATTGAGTGGAATTGGATAGACTCGATCAATTTCATATATAAACTCGATAATTTTATTATTTAAATATTTAACTAATGGTTTAAAACATAACTAAAAAGAAGTCATGAAATTATAAATAAGGGGCTTTATTTTATATATACGAAGTGTTAAAATATGAAATATAAATTATTTATATCTTTAGAATAATGAATACAAATATTTATAATTAAAAGTTCTTAGGATATAATATTTTTTTTTATTTTGTAAAGTTGTACATAAAAGTTACGAATTTACGTCTCTGAGTGTACCGAATGTAAAACGAGTCTAAGTCTACATAAACTTTCGAATTTGAAAATCTTGAATGCAGCCATGAACATATGACAGCTCACAAACTTCGGTTGTGAACAAATGCAACGAAAAACTTCGTTAAAAGAAACTTGAGAAAGATGGATCCTGATAAATGCTTTGCCCAAATAAAATCTTTGGCACATACAGATAAAACCAGTTGCCTGATAACTAGAATACAACAATTGAGCAAATCTTTCAATTTTCATACAAATATGGAAGCAGGCTACAATATTTTAACAGAGCTGATGGCAGAGAGCAAAATTGTGAAAGTCTCTGTCTGAAGCGTTTTTTTGGGCAATTTTGAATGTGATATCTCTACAAGCTGGGAACAGACAGATGATTCTAATCTGTCCCCCATTTCCTGACAACTCTTTCTTTGGCAGACATTTGGGTTTCATAAGTTTCGGTTGCAACTGGAGTGGACTTCGTTCCAGGTCCAGAGGCAGGGGCGAAGCTCCTATTTGATAGGAATGATGACACATAAGCGAACTGGTTCCGTACACCTCGCAGCACAAATAGCAAAGAATTGAAGACGACGGCAAACATAACGTTCCCCTTCGCTAGCAGGAGATACTGTGGTGAAAATAGACTGAATCAATATTCAATATGTAAAATGAGAAAAAAATTATGTACTATTATAGTCACAAATGCTATAATATTAATTCTTCTTTACCAATGACAAGATGCCAACAATGGTTAGGATAGCTTGTTTCGCCTCCTCCCAGAAATGATCATCACCAAACCACCCAAACCATCCGCCGCCTCCAAACCAGCCTCCCCTACCAGATGTCCCTCCACCACCCTTTTCCTTCCTCTTTTCGATCTCTCTATTCCATTTCTCCAACTCAGTCTTCTTTTCACCAAGAGCACTTTCTAATGCCTTTTTAGCTTGCTCCTGTAGCAACAAACTTAAGTTAAACATTCAGTCTATACCAGATGATCAAGGTGATTGGAGATTTGTCCCACCTTCACATGGCTTAGAGTCAAACTTATAAACTGCTGGATGTGTCTCTAGACCAAACAATTAATCATGTAATTTTTTGAAGGTAAGTTAATCATGTAATTGCCAAAGGGGTTTGTAGTTAAATTTAATGTCTACACTGCAAAAACATAGCCAGGAGAGAGAGAATGTCAAAGTTAATTCAAAAAACAATTGTACCAACCAGAAATGACGTAGAAAATGACATGTTAGTTTTACATAAAAGAACTGTAACATGTGGATGACAACTATATGCTTGCGAGAATTTATATCATCCACCTTGAAAACTAGAGAATAATAAACAAAGTAGAAAACAGATGGATTTAGTTTGCATATGCATACAGCAAATGCTTTAACTCAGACCTGTATGCATAATAATATCTTTTGAATTTGTTATCATATAAAGTTTTAAAGAAAAGATGGATGCCAATTTTCTTATCAAATCAATATTGTTCCTTTTCAGCTTAATGTATTTCATCAGTGGCTATTACCATTTTATGCCGAGGGGAGTGGCTATTACCTATTACAGAAAATGATTCTCACTTAAGAGAAATACAAAGGAATCCTGATATGTAATGTTGTAGCACAATGCATTCTGGCTGGGAAATCTAAAATCACTAAGCATTTCATTATTGAATAGTGCAATCATGCAACATGGTAAGCATCAATGTGCATATTATACATTTGCCAACACAACTACAATTTCTCTAATGGATTAGTGCACAGCAAGAGTGAAGAACATTGCTCGAGGACAGTATACCGTACTCTATATTACAAAGAGTGAGGTTGCAGAAAGAGGTAAAAAAATGGAACGTAAGGAGTGCAAAGAAGAAAGCCACACGTGCACAACAGGGGAAAAAATGAGGTCTTACCCTTCGGGATGTAGGTCTTTCCAATTGAATTTAAAAGTTTGACATTTCTCATCCAAACAGTATTTTGAAAATTTTCCATTTGAAGAAAGAAAAACCAATGGAATAGGTTCATTCCAGTGGAATAAGGGATATCCAAACAGGCCTAAATCTCAAGATATCCTTAGACTAACACTTGAGCATCTTGTTTCACAAGAACATCTCAAATTTCAATTAGTTGCCAGCCAAACTTTATTCTAGATTGAATCCAAATATCCACATTCCAGGAAAATCTTAGATTCTACAATCCTCATCCCAATGAGTGAAACCTTTTTGTGACAAATTCATAGCATGCAATAAATGGTACCCAATCAGGATTTCTCCACAAAATTTTGCAAAAAACTTTCAGGTAAAAGATTTACTATCACCAAGAAGATACCAAAGATTCAGTAAGAAGAAACAACCTTTCTGCGACCGTCTGTGAAGAAGCAGCAGTGTCGCCCATTGCAGCTTAATTCCCTGCGGAGCGCTGCCCACCGCTGGTCCGAGCTTCCGACGAGGGCGTCCACGGAACTGTATACAGACCGTCTCCGCGGCGAAGGCAACCGAAGAGGAGACCAAAAGGCATATGTGCAATTAATCTCAATCGTGCTACAGACACAAAAGAACAAGACAATAATTACACCCAATTATTCGATCCAACAATAATTAGACAATAAATCAACAAAAAGATCAGTTCTATGATGCAATAATGCCAAGATAACAAATGATCATTCCAAATGAAAAAAAAAAAACTCAACTGTTCCCATTTCTAAATGAATCATATAATTCTGCAATTGAAACACTTAGGAAAAAAAAGAGCAAATACCGAGGCCACCATACCTCATTGCTGCTCTTCCTTCGCTTCACGATTCCTGCAAAGAATTAACACAAAAGGCGCGACTTTTAACTTCCAGCAAAAGGCATCAAACAAGCATTTTGGCAACTCTACTAAGCGGCACCAAATCGAATGGAGCTAAGAAGAAAAAAAAAGAACAGAACAGATCGAGTTGAAGAAGAGTTGCTCACCGATAGCGAGATGGCGGTGGGGAATGGTAGAAGCGAAGCCCTAATTTGAGAAGCTATATGCACGCGCCTCAGACGTTGGATTTAAATCTGGCGGACCAGATGCGATGCAATGCGATGCGGCGGGGTTGCGTATTTGTCGCGGTTACAGCTCCAAAGCGACACTTTGGAGAAGCATCGCCTTCTCTTCCTTGTTGTGGCCGTCAGCAGCGGTGACGTCGACTCCCTGCCGAGGGCCGCCCGCCGCCGGTGCAAGCTTCCGAAGAAGGCGTCGACGGAAGCGTTCAGAGAACGGTCTCCGGTGGAGAACGGCAACCGCCTCGCCGGAGAAGGGCCGACGTCGCAGGGCGCCTGCAACGACGGCGCCTTCACCACCTGCACGATCGCCGTCCGGCTCTCTTCTCCCAAAAGCGCGGCGAGTAAAGGACGAGGCGTTGTAATCTCGACCGTTGGATCCATTTCATCATTTCGATCGGACGGAGGATTCGACTCCATTTTTTTTCCCCAAGACCCGGAAATTTCCAGAAGGACCAACGCACGAATATATCGACTTCCCGACGTCAAGGAAACGAAGAGGGCGCGATGTCGAGATACCTACTGCGCAATCTTGCGCCCTTATTTAATGGCCGCGCCGGCGCCGGCGCCGGCGCTGGGATGAGACCGAGCTGGAGATTGCTGAGCTCTGCCAGGCAGGAGCCCCAGCCGGAGAGCGACGGCGCCGTCCGTATGACGGAGAATTGCGTCCGAGTATGTACTCTATCTCTGATGCTAACTTCATCAATTTTTTTTGGGGTTCTGAGCTGTTTGATCCCACGAGATGGCTGCGGATGCTACTTATCTTTACAAATAGTTGTTAAATGGATGGGCTTTTAGCTGCCATTGCTTCTTGTGTTCGTATATGGGATCTCTTTTGGATCAAATTTGTGAAAACCTGAATTGATACATAGTATTCTGGGGTAAGGGATCGGTGAGGGAGATATAACAACGTTTCCGTCGAGGAGCAATAAATGAAGTTTCTGTAGGTTTCAATACGAATCTTGAGTTATCCGGCAACAGAATTCACATCTCTATCCAGAGATGGTTGTTCATCGAAATCGCGCCTAACTTTAGGGTTATGCTCTAACATAAATTGGCTTGATGGCTTGATGCATCCCTTTGTTGTTACCAGCTCCATCAAACTGTATGAATATAGCGACTGAAAAAAAAAATCATATGCATAGAAACTTCTGGAATTTCACAACAACAATAAATGGATGAATTCCTTCAATTGAATAGGGAAACCTTTGGATTCAAAAATACTATTTGCGAAATTATTTGTCCCTTTTAATTGATTGATTAAGCAATCTTTTTGTTGGTGGAAGAGTCGGAAATCTCCTTTTTTCTTGAGCGGAGAGCCGGAGAGAGGAATCTTTTATTAAAAGCAGCAAATTTGATATTTTTTTCAAGTTCAAGAAATTTAAATTACATTTGAATCGTCATTTACACATTGTCGTTTATTTGATTGTTTCATATAATGTCAGGGGTCCCATAAACAATTTTAAATTTAAAGTGTTTTCTTTCTCTTCTACAGAAAAAAGAATTTGCAGGAACATCAGAAAAGCAACTTTTTCTAGTTTTCTTTTACAATAATAACATGGCATTACTGCTCTAGTATTTGTTCAAACTTTAAAGATAATCATTTACATATGTAGAGATTGAAGGAGTTGCATACCGCAGATTCATCTGGGATGCTTAGGTTGACTGTAGATTCTGGTGGATGTTCTGGGTTCCAGTATAGCTTTTCCCTGGACAACAGGAAAAATGAAGATGATAGGTGATGCTTTATTCCCAAAGAATACCTTTTATTTGTGGCTAGGTGCTAAAGTTGTAGAGTATTGTCTGTTAAATACTAATTTATTCTTTCCATTTGACATGCTTTGTTTATAGGGTTTTTGAGCAAGATGGCATGAAGCTGGTTGTTGACAACATTTCCTATGATTTTGTGAAAGGTTCTTCAGTTGACTTTGTTGAGGAATTAATCAGTTCAAAGTTCCAGGTAAGCTTTTCATGAAGTCTTCAATATATTTGGCACAAACTCTTTTGGCTCATGATAGAGAAGATTAAATATGTAACGTACTTTGTGTCTGTTTCATTTATTTTAATTTTATTTACATTCTTCTATGATAACAAGAACAATCTTTGTCGTCACTAATCCCCTGTGTATATTCATTTTTGAAAGGATTTCCAGTTGTATTTAGTTGCGCTGTTATTTTTATCTATGTGTTATCTATTGGCAATTTGACATCACAGCCTTATGGTATCTGATTATGGATTTTTTTTCTAAGGCATATATATAAAGTCCCTTTTCTGTGATTGATGCTTAGATGAATTAATAGTCAGTTTATTTTAACAAAAAATTACCTTATTTGTCACATTTTTTACCTATGCATACAGCTGAACTTTCTTTTGTATCTGCTTTTTTGCACTTGGACTCAACGTATCTTATCTACCCTGAACTTTTAACAACTTTGGCATGCTAGGTTAAGCCAAATAGTTGTTAATATTTATAGGATAAAATGTTTCTACTGCTCACTTATTTGCAGAATACGTGTGGCACCTTTACTAACTGTTGGATCCCACCTACTCTTTCCTCTTCTCTTCCTTCCCAACGTATGTCCCCCATTTTCTCCGCCTGCATGCGGTCAAGATTTTTCCTCTCTTCCTTCCCAACATGAGTTTTTCCCCCATTTTTCGCTTGCACATACGGTCAGGCTCACCAAGAGAGTTCACAAAGCAAGCTTTCCTGGAGAGCTCTCGTGCACACTAGCAAGTCATGAGTTTGTCGAACGAGCAATCACGCAGACCAACGAGCTTGTAGGTGCGAGCATAGCTCGTTGGACGAATTTGTGAGTCTCCGGTGAATTCACAAGCAAGAGCATACTAGAGGAACCTGTTAGTCTCATTGGCGAGCTTGCAGGCAAGAGCAGAGACCGCTAGACAATCTCGTGAGTCTCGCCAGCGAGCTCGCAGGTGAGCACAAGGTTGTCCAGTGTGTGATTGAGCTCAACTGTCGAACTATGCTTGCGCCCATGAGCTTTGCTTGTGCTCGTGAGAACTATCTTGGCAAGCTTGCCAACCTATTTTCAAAGCTCGTCAAGTTTGCAAGCGCACACGAGAGCTCCTCTGGCAAGCTCACCGGTTTGCGGCAGATCTCTCCTTGAGAATCGCCAGTTGTATGCGAGATCACTCCTGATGAACTTTTTATTGAATTTGAGTAAAGATCACAATATCCTCGTGCATGAAATCTGGCAGGTGAAAGCGGAGGAGGGAAGCAAAAAAGAAGATTTTTTTTAATCAAACAATCATGATCCAACTGTCCATGTGAAGTTGCATGTTCTGTTGCCTCATATTTATAAGATCATAAGGGAACCGAAGCTTAGAATGCTTGGTTATCTACTTATCAAATATCATGGACTTGGCTTTTAAGCATGAAAGATATACATATATATATATATATATATATATTTATATTTATATAGCGCAACCCATTTTCCCTCACAATACATATAAATATGGTAGTGTGGGCTTGTGTTTATAGGCCCATACTAACAAATCTATTAAAGTACCAACC
>LTAE01001189.1:6572-18815 GCA_001647135.1 Pontederia paniculata | reverse complement strand
TATATATATATATATATATATATATATAGTGTCGCAATACTTTGAAGTAATTGTTCTTTTTTGCTATTAATCTGCACCAAAATATTGGAACTTCGTTTAATATGCTTTGGGCAAGCTAGTATGTAAATGGTTTATAATCAGCTTAGATGCTTGAATGCAGTTTGTTGTATATGGAAATTGACATATGGAGCGAAATAGTCTTCAGTGTGATGTTATCTTGTCAAACGACTTTTTATGCAATGGAAGTTAATTCACTCCTGATGATATTTGACTTGATTTACTGTCTCTTAGCATGTCTCTTTTGGAGTGTTCTCTTTGGAGTTTGGATGAGCGATCTTAAGACCTTTAACTAATGTTGTGTTGGGTTAAATTTGCAGGTGGTAGAAAATCCAAATGCATTGAAGGGCTGCAGCTGCAAAAGTTCGTTTATGGTCTAGTAGCAGAAAAAGAGATCATTACTTATAGACTGATGGATCTTTTATCTGTTGGTGGTGGTGCCAACTGCTGACAGTTTGCCTTCGTACTACTCGGGAAGTTTTACCTTCCCTTTGCGGTCATTACTTGATACGGGCCCTCCTATTCTTAATAACACTGCCAAAGGTTGAACTCTTTTCTTCTTCTAAATTGAGCCTGGATCCATTAACTATATAAAAGCCATGGCAAATATCTTTTGTAAGTTATCAATTTGTTTTTGTTCTCAACATGATGTTGCAACTTCCTTATTATACAATTTTGGTGACGTTGTAACAGTATAATATGTTTGGCCGGAATTCCTAAATTTTCTGTAAGCTAAAACATTGACATCAATTTGCTTATTTCTTTTGGTTTACATCACTAAGCAAGTAAGCAACCTGTTGAAGAATTAAACACCACCACAAGCCCAATAAAGACATGAAGAAATCCATAAACAATAGCAAACAATGTGCACCGAGAGAAAAACAAAAAGAATAAGTAGAAATTACTTTCTTATTCCAAACTGGAGGGCATACAAAACCTCAGCTTCACAACTGGGACAGACCAAATTATATGAGGTTGCTAGATCTATATAATTTTCTTCACATATATATAATAAGTTATCGTGGATAAAATGCATTATTTATTCTATGTATAAAAATGAAAAGAACATGATTTTAGACATAGCGTAGTCAAATGACAGTAGGGTGACGTTGTATAATAGTGCTATATTTCTACCGTATTAATTTCAATTTCATTGTCGAATTAGCTTTTCATGTCTTATGACGTGCAAATCTATGCCACGCTCAATGTCCAAAAGACCAACAATAGTTACTTCCAGCATCCATCTTTACTGATGAAGTTTAATTTATGTTCACAATCACTAGATAATACTTTTAATGATTTTCAAAGTAATAAGATAAATCATTCAAATCAATAAGTGCATATCACCATTCCTAATTGTCATTCAACAAGCATTCAGTGTCTTAAAAAATAACCTCTTATCGAATTCGGAAGCTTCAAATGTCCATTCATATGAACTACATAAAATCAGGTATGAGTTACTTTTATGAAGATGAAATATCATTCTGTTAATTAATACATGGAAGATATTGGAATGGGCTTGGCAATCGTCATATTTATAGGATGCATCATTCATTGAGCAGGATGGAGCATGTTAGAGTGACCTAATGAAATGCATATACAAATCATATGCAATCTAGATGGAGTTGTTACACCATCAGAATTTGAGTTGATGCAACTAAAATAAAACGCCCTTCATAACATTTTCGCTAAATTGACTCTCATAAACAAGTTCCACATAAAAAATTCAATCCTTCAAAACCAATACAAACATTCCAACTTACAAAGCTAAGAGAAAAAATCATTCGAGATGTCATAATGCATATTCAATATCTCAAAATTCAGACCACCTCAAATCAAAATTCACAACTAAAAAACAATCAAAGAAATGATAAAATGAAAAGCCAAACGACAGCCACATGATGTTGCTTGAACTTTTTTTCTCTACATTCACCGTACTAAAAAACCATATTGATCCAATAGGTTGACAGACATCACTAACACAGAAAATAAGTAACACTGAATAATAGTCTCGCAGCAAATGATAATAACAAAATCTTTGTAGCAAAACAACAAGAGATTTCATTCTCAGATCCTCTTCGTTGGGCTAATTCTGATTAATAAAAATTGGAAAGAAAAAGTGCCTGCAACTTTCACCAAACCACAACAGTTGACAAGTCGAAGGACACAACAGTTCAAAAAACTCGAACGGGCTTTCCCATCGTACTTTTAAGGTACAAACACCTCACCTGCAACAAAAGAAAGAATAGTTAGTTACAATGGAAAACTGATGAGATAGACGGTAGCAAAAACAACAGAATTGAAATGTTAACACAAAAGCTTATAATATGTAAAACAAGCTTATTAACTATTAGAGTGCACAGCGCTTACATTTTGCCAGTTCTTTTTCAACAATGACACAAGGAAGTTCACACTCATTTGGATATTTTGAAACAGTTGTTTCTCTTCCATTCCACAGTTACCTACAGCAACTCCCATGCAAAGAACTTTCTTCAGCTGAAACTTAATAGTTGCTTTTGTCTCATTGACCTTAGACTCCAGGGATTCCTGATGGGTAACCAAAGCCGGAAATTTGCCTGCATTGGAAAACTTAGGGCGTAAATAAGAAAGGTTCCGAGGCAAGAATAAAAGAGGAAGAACATAACTTCCAATTAAGGATCGATTCAATTAAGGGTTTAAATGTGAGAGCACTATACCCGCTTTGTTAAGTCCAGGACCAAGAAGACGAGGGATCTGCTTGATGACAGCTTCAGACGCAAGGAAAGTGTGATATTTCTTAGCCAACTTCTTAACCAGTTTCTTATTTTTGTTTAACTTTTTCAATCCCTCAACATCCATGTAATCAAGTCCAATTTTCTCAGCCTGCAGGTTTGAAACAAAATCATGGATTACAAATGCTTCACATTTTCCAAAAGTCATCCATCAAAATTTAGTTGAATTCATACGTTTCTAAACAACATTGTGGATTGCCAGACATTAATCATACATGCCACAACATACATGCCACAATAATCTAAAAAATCTGAGAAAATTAAGATTGCCAGACATTATTACACAACATTTAAAGTATACAAGAACAAGATTACAAATCACAATATCACAGGGTGTCTCTTAGGGCCTATCTGGTTGGGGTGAAAAGAGGGGAAGGAAAAGAAGAGTTTACCTTGTTTTGTTGCATTTTTAACAAAGGAGAATATCTCCTCAGTTTACCTCTATTTCTCTTCAAAAAATTCAATTTTCTTTCAACAAAGGTATAAAAGAGGAGAAAGAAATATTTGAAACACATTTTTTATTTTAGCCGACCCCACCTAGTGGGCTAAGGCTTTGTTGTTGTTGTATAGATATATACATCCAAAAAAATTATATTTTTTCTCCCATTTATTGATCTAATCCAAACTAGGTTAATTCTCATTCTCTTTCATTTCCTTTTTCTAGTTTCACTTCATCTTTATTACCCTCCCTTTAATGACTGTTGAACCAAAACATACCCTTAATGTTGATATTCGCAAATCAACAACAATGGAAAGTATAAAAAGGAACATTTTTTTGTTGGATACTAGATTATTTTTACCTCTTCAACATGCTGAGCATCTCCAAGCATGCAGATCTTCATTTTGGGACGAGGAATGTGCGGTAGCTTGACAGTGCCACTGAACCGCTTATCCTTCTGCGGGTCATAATTCTTCAGACCAATCTGAAGCTCCACCGTCTCTGTGAAGTTGCGCTTCTTCTCCTTAGCATCGCCAACAATCTGAGTGATGGCCTCCCTAAGGGTATCGCTCTGGAGCTTGCTACAATCGCAATAAAATTAACATATAAAATAAGACAAAAAGAACAAATTTACAAAAGGCATTCATCTCAATCATGATTGAGATGGACACAAAGAATAATGAGACAATGATGAAACAACAAGTTTACAAATAAATCAAAAGAAAAATATAACAAAAGAACACAGATCTGTTTGATAATGCAATAACACTACGATAATAAACGATATATAATTTAAAATGGTCTGTTACTATTTCTATCAGCATATGGTTGATAACATACCTCATTGCTGCAGCCTTCTTGCTCTACCCTCGTTCAAGGCTTCCTGCAAAGATTAGCACGCAAGACGAGTCTTTTTATTTCCGAACCGAACGCATCAAAATAATAAATTTAGCAACTTTCCGAGCAACAAAAGATCGAACATATTAAGGAAAAGAACGATATAGCGATCGGAATCGGAGAAGAGAACAAGAGAACTGGTCGCGACAGAGAGATCGAAACAGGGAAGGGAGGAATTGCTACTCACCGTTACGAGCGGTGGAAGAAGCGGCGGCGGGAGAGAGAGGTAGATAGAAAACCCTAAACTTATAAATATAAGCGCCGCCGCTTGAGGGTTTCGAGTGGATTGTAATATGGGATATGGGCCGGTACAATATGGGCCCATCACCAAGCTTAAATTCAATTAAAAAAAATTAAAATTAATAGTTCAATTATATTTTGAAATGATTTTTAATGAAATAAAATTATTGCTGATAATTCGATCCATTTCAAAAAAAATAGAAAAGCCTCAGAGACATATTTTAACTTTATTATTTTTTTTTATTTTTCTTATTAATTTGTACGTTCTCTTATTATTATTATTATTATTATTATTATTATTATTATTATTATTATTATTATTATTATTATTATTATTATTATTATTATAGAGCTCCTATTTGATCTTTATTCTAAATTGACGCGTTTTATTATATGCATATATTGAATCATTTTTTCAGTCACAGACTCGTGATTTCAAAGTTCTAAAAACCTAAAATCCAAATTCATATTTCACATACTCCTAGCATACCAAAGTAAAAAAATGAATACAGAAGAAATCACAACATATAATATCCATGATATAATTCATATGAGATTATAAATATTAATGTGTATTCATGTGTTTAATATCTACTATAATATATGTGTTAAAGTGTGTAATGTAGTTTTAATTTTCATATGCTTAAAATAAGCGAAATTCGATTAAGGAATGAAAATATAATTTTTGAAAAGTTTAGAATTTGGAAAATTAAAATCTCGGTATTTATTTCTATACGATAAAGTGTAGTAAATATGATTTTTTATAAATTTTAGAAAGAATTTTAGTTAGGTAAAATGAAAGGACAAAAATGAAAAATCTGTAAAACTACCGATTTTATTCTTCGGATCAAATTTTATATCTTGATTCTTTTGAAATTTATTTTTATAAATATTTTCTTTAAATTCAAATGAGGGATAGTTTCTTATTTATATGTAATTTTTTAAGTAAATGAATAAATAAATAAATATAGAAGAATGTCAGGCCATTTACTTAAATGGCATTACATGTAAATAATGTGCAATATCATGTCTTAACTCATAATATCCTTATGTCGACCTTAAGTCGGTAACTTTAGAAGATAAAAGATAAGTTTCATCTTTTTTTCATCTGGTTACTTATCTACCACCTCTCGGAATCGAAATTTATAGGAGGAAGAAGAAGACCTACACTATTGAAGTAACACATGAAACCAAGTGAAGTTTTTGAAGTTCATGCCATAAGGTAAGTAGTTAATTCCCCTTCTATGATTTTCTCTTCAAATTTCGGGTAACCTAGGGTTTCTCTTGTCATGGGTTACTCTCAGATTCAACTAATTTTTCACTAATTATGTAAGAGATCAAAGTTAAGATTTCTATGAGTACAACACACCCCTAGCTGAAGTAAAATCATTGTTGAAATTTCATATGGATTGTTTGATATATTTTTCTCCTTCAAAAATTATAAAACTTCTACTGTTATATACTCTTGGAGTCTACTTTTCATAGGCTTTGGAATTGAATAATTCTGAATTATATATTAGAAGTTATGAGTAAATGATTAGGATCCACTCTTGTTGTTTTCTGAAATGACTGGTCTGAATTGTAATTATGCAATAAATAGTATTCATATAATGAGTTTATGATAAATTTATATCACATGCTAATGGAAGTCTACTTTCAGATCCAATTGGAATTATGATTATAAGCTATGTAACTCGCAAGCTATAATTTTTACATTGTACATCACACAAATTGTGAGGACTTTGAGATGAAATAGAACATAGGCAAATTTATGAATTTTTTGAGACCTCCCTAGATAAGATAACACTTTGATTTTTATATGATTTCATCTTTCGGAAGTATAGTTTCATTTAAAATTAGAATTGTTTGATTTTAGTAGGTATTGCATGAGTTATGAATTTTATATTCAACATCACTCAGTCTGCCAGAACACAAAGATGTACCAAAATAATATTATTTAGTTGAATTTTCTATGATCATTACAGAATAATATAGAAGAAGATATTTATATGAATTACATTTATAAGAATACAGTTTTTGGTAAAATTTGTAGTATGCAAATATATTGTGTTTTTTAAATATTATGAATTTCATAACTGACTTCACTCAATCTGTCAAGTGCAAAGCTGATACCAAATTGATGTTGTGAAGTCCATGAAATGAAATCTTTAGTGATGCAATTGTATTATTATATGGATTGCAAATGCTTTGAAAAAAAAATGTATATGGATTCATCAAATGAATGAATCACTAATTCTATCACACGTGATATGTTTTATGATTATATAAATATGTGAAAGGATCATGCATTTGCATTTTTATTCATGCAATTGCATTTCCTCTGCGGGATGATATGTTTTCTGCATGGACGATATGAAATTCTCAGAAATGGATGATATGATATCATAAGGGATAATATGTTTCCTCGGTATGAATGATATGATACCATATGAGGTGATATGATATCTCTGGCTAGTTGGTGATATGACATATTGTGATATGATATGCTAAGGATATGTGGTACGTTGGTGTTGATACATGTTTCAGTTTATCTTATAAAATGATACATATGATATTTGATATTATATATATTTATATGGGTTGTTCGAAATGAATATATGGTAATACACAGACTATGAGTTTTCTACTTAATGAGTTGTGATTTGCTCATAATATAGTTTTTAATATTTTTCATATCAGTAGAACAATATCGTAGTTGTGTTTGGTGATCCTTTATAATGATAGAAACACTTTTGCACAAGGTAGTGATGAGACTTAGGTCTCTTCCTTTGATCATTTTTGAGGATGTATATCTTCTCATGATATATAGTTTTTGTATAGGGATGTTATATGTAAAAAGAAAGTATTGTATGATGTATGTCTCTTTACTTAGTTGTGATTTGCTTACAATATGATTTTCAATATGTTGTATGATATATTAAATAATTTTAAAAAAGTTTTTAATGGATTTAGAAATTAGAAATAAATTAGAATTTTAACTTTTTATTATCATAATTTTACATGTTTGTTGGCATATTTAAAAAAAAATTAGATATTATTATCAACTATCATGATCGCAGATACATATTAATCAATAAAACTAAATCCAGCTTTCATACATCGCATCTAAAATTCATTTCAGATTTTGAAAATTGTAGATTTCAACTTTTAAATTAATTAGAATGTATAGTTGGTTATGTACCAAAGATAACTTTGCATTCTTGTAGATTGTAATATGGTTATTGGGATTTTAAGATAGATATGGGCCGCACGGTACGATATGGGCCCTCCAAGGTGCAAGAGTAATAAGATAAACTTATAATATAAATTGGAAAACTTTAAAATTAGTAGTTCGATTTATTTAAAATGATTTTCAATTAAATAAATTGTCTTATTACAAACTGGATCCAATCGAAAAAAATAACAAAGCTTAAGAGATCCAATTTAAATTTATATATTGATTATGTATTGAATGATTTAAGATATGCTCAATGCATTAAATTATCTATCCTATTTGATTTTTATTCTAATTTGACGTGTTTAAGTTCATAATTTAATCATAATTTTAGATGCGCATATATATATATATATATATATATATATATATATAGACATATTAAAATGTTTTTAGAAATTACATTAATAAATAGGTAATTATGGAATTATTTTATCACTTTGATTGAATAAGAAAGCTACCAATAGTATTGCAGGATAGTTAAGACTTAAGAGTAAATGTTAGGAATTAACAACTAAGTCCATGGTATTTGATGAGTAAATAACAATGCATTCTAAGCTTAAGTTTCTTCATGATCTTATAGAAAATTAACACTTATTCAACTTCTCTTAGCATGTCAAAGTTGTTACGAGCTCAAAGTATTATAAATAAAGATACGAGAGAGCTCCGAGGAAAAAAACACAGAAGAAATCACACAATATATGCATAACTCAAAATAGCATCAATCACATACTCATGATTTTATAATTGATTGAAAACCTAAAATCCATACTTAGATATTGTGATACCAAGTTCTTTTAAGAGGAATGTTATTAATAAAATAATTAGTGGACTCATGAGTTCATCTTTTTATCCTCAATTCCTCATGAGTTCATCTTTACAATCTGGCCGGGTGCCAAATAATATAATCTTTTTTTATTATTTTAAGTCAAATTAAAAGATTGTAATGCTCATATATATCTTAAATAATTAATTTATTTTTAAAAAATGAATAATTATGTGTTTAAATAAAAATGCTAAGAATAATGACATTAACAACGCTTTTTAACAAACAATGACTATGACATTCATATAGTTAAGCTTGAATGAAATATACTAAAATTTTAAATAAAATAATATTAGTTATACTAATAATTTATGTGTAAATTTTTTTTTCTACTATACTTATAAGTAACTTTTGCTTATAAATTAAGAAAAATGAGTTGTAGTCCGAGGAATACATTTTTTTGTTATTGAAGTTCGGGGGCAACTTGAATTTCTTTTATTTAATTAATAAAATATTTTGAATAATGTATTATTTTTTTTGTCTCATAGATTCTTTAGATCTGCAAAGTTTTCATTTCACCCATAAACTTTAATGATCACGAACGGTCCCATCAATTTTAATTATTCAGTATTCTTTTACTATTTATAAAACTATAAAGTTTTAAAGTAAATAATTTTTAAATATTTCGAATATATCATGAGTTTTATATTAAAACGTTAGATGATATCCATTATCATTTCATAATGATTCTCTTCTCCTTCATATCATAAAATTTAAATGTGAGGTTTAAAAATAATAAAAACATTTCTATATACTTATTATATCTTATTATTATATTATTTATAAAATCATATTAATACGATATATAAACTAATTTTGAAACGGCTTTTTATAAATTTGAAAATTTAAAAATATAGTTAGAATTTTATTTCTAACTTTTTATTGTCATAATTGTGTATGTCTCTTAAAATATTTAAAATAAAATTAGATATTATTATCAACTATCATAATCGTCAATACATATTAATCAATAAAATTAAGATTTAATATTTACGACAAATATTTGCAAGATCAACATTTAAAATAACGATTAGACCGTTAAAACTTATTTTTTAATATACCCTTAAAATATTTGATTATTACTTATTATTTGTATAAACGTGACCACTTTATTATTTATTATTATTTTATTAATTTATAAATTATTTAATTAACTATTTATTTTATTACTTATCAGTATTAAAATAGTTAAAATAAAAATAAAATATTTAATTTAAAATGCATATAATAATAAATATAATTATTTATACTTTTTTTAATCATTTGACGTGCTACATTTATTAAACACTTTTATAAAATTTAATAATTAATTATTACTAATTAGTCATTAATTTCTAATTGCTATTCGCTATCCATTATTAATTAATCATTTTAAACGTTCGTAAATATCAAACAAACATCTCCATAAACAAGTCCAACAATCCATTTCTTCACGGTTTAAGCTAAAGAATACAAACTAATTAAGAAAAAAAAAGAGAGAGGCATATTTACATTGGCCTTCAAGATTTAGTTGTTGTTGTTGTTAAGTAGATGTGCATGCATGGAGCCACGGCCTATGACCCAGTCACGCAGGAGAGGAAACTAAGAAGAATTAATGAAGGATTGATTGCTAGAACAAGGCAATGCATGTCAGCAGTATCGACCGGGGACTGCGACCGCGACTGCTGGACGACGCCGGCAGTCGTCGGCCAGCGCCGCCCGGGCGGACGCCAAGCCTTCGAGGGGCAAGAAGCGCTCGAAGGCCGCGCAATCCACCCACTCCTTCAGCAAGCTCTCCTGACCCCACGTCTCCGGCACGCGGACTCCGCTCCCGCCCATCTCCATCCTGTGCTGCTCCAACCTTCTGCGCCCGCTGCAGCCATTCGAGGAGGAACTCATCAACTGGCGGCTAACGTCGACGACCTCCATGAACGCACGCTTCTCCTCTCCTCTCCTCTCCTCTGCAACTGTAACTAGTTTCTGCAGTTTGATATTCCTATAATTTGCACTCGATCGAAGCCTTAATTTGCTCCTTTTTTATAATGGACGAGATCTTCTATTTGCTAATATTATATTGATACGTAGACTTACTTGTTGTTGCATGCATCCTGTGGAAGCTGTGGAACGGGAATGCAAAGAGCTCGACGTGGGAGAAGGAAGGGCACGTAAACGTTTGGGCGAGGCAGCCAAGTGGCTTTCTTGTCATGAGGTGCTTGCTCAGGCTACGTGTCTCCATCCACAGAGAAGGATTACTTCTAATTTCTGTGTGCGCCCGCCCACGGATTTTTCTTCTTTTTTCCAAGCTGTTTGTGCATGTTAATAATAATAATAATAATAATTTATTATTATTATTATTATTATTATTATTGAAGTTGTTTGAGTTTGTTTTTCTTTTTCAATAAAATGAATCATGGAGAAACTTTTTTTTGAATAGATATTTTATTTTTTTCTGAATTAAACAAGTCTATTATAATAAAAGGGTTCAGATAAAAAACATTTAGTTATTTATATATGATGATATGAAAGTGTGAAAGACACCATATGTAAGGCCCCAAAATGATGATGAGAATGAAAATTAGTTAAAACACGGAGGTGATCATGACCTTATATGTATCATCATTCTTTATCATTCAAAATGCGTTTTAAATTCGTGCGGACCATATGAGCCCAAAGCGAACAATATTTTGAATAGAATCGGAAGTGCTACACCATATGTATTTGTTTAACACTATATATATCCAACAACTTATGATGGATAAGGTATGGATAAGGTAAGTAGTACGGTTTTACCTAATTAAGTAGGTAGCATCTCTATTTTTTCCGTATAATAATTCTATACAGTTTTTAGTCAATTGAAAAATATGTTGATTAGATTTTGTTTTCTTCGAGAGAAAACGATTATAAAAAATATCTTGGATAACACGTTCTAATTTGTTAATAAAAGGTTAAGAAAAAATATTAATATTAGTAGTTTTTTAAAATAAATATAGTTTGACGTTTCAATATTTATTTGAGAAAAAAAGGAAATTAAATCTTAAGGTGAGCCAATATCGCGTAGGTATTGGGTCTCGAAGGAAACGCCCAAATAGACTGACCAGAAATAGCGTTAATATTTTATGTTATCAATGTAATATGTAAGATCAAAGTTAGACCTGAGCCATATTATTTTCTCAGTTACAAGTATAAATAAATAAATTATAATAGAAAGACCAAGGGCGGAATCAAGAGGATGCAAGAGTGTGCACTGGCACCCCCTGAACTCCATTTAAAAATTCACTTATTGCCATCAACAAGATTGATTGCTTGTGAAGATGGCAGGAGGTGCATTAGTTAGAAAGATAGGTCCTTGGTTCGATTCATCAGCTCTTCATATTTTTCTTTAATTTTTCTCTTTTACTTAGTTTACCTTTTCCATTTTTACTTTCTTATTATTTTTTTTACTTTTACTCGAATATTATCTAATATACTCTTCCATGAGATATAATTTAATTATATTATATTAATATTTATTCATCATTAACACTATTATTTATATATACTACAATATATATTTCTCCTTATTAGTCTACAATTATACCATAATGATCTACTTATTTATTTTATTACATGCATACTTCTATTTTCTTATTATTTATCATTTACCTTTACTCAAATATTAACTTATATTATTTCAAAAAATATCATTTATTTATATTATATTAAAATTCATTAATTTATTAATTCATTAAAAGTAATATATATATATATATATATATATATATAGACTATATGTATATCTACTTATTATTCTATCAAACAC